>JABUQX010012285.1:67500-101318 GCA_015478945.1 Trachelipus rathkii
CCGCCCGAGCCGCTTCCGAAGACAGGCCCGACTGGCCCGCCCTCCAGAGCCAATCCTTCTCCCGAAGTTACGGATCGAGTTTGCCGACTTCCCTTACCTACGTTCGACTAGCGACAAGAGACTGCGAACCTCGGGGACCTGATGCGGTTCTGGGTACGGACAGGCGCGAAGATTGGACTCGTAAGTAGAGCACACCCTCCACCACAGTTTCAAGGACCGGCAACGGCACGCGGGACGCCGCAACAAATGCGACGCTCTTCGGACGACCACGTATGTCTAAGTCCTTTCTCCTATCGAAATGATTCCAGGACCCGCGGCGCCTTATGAAGAAAAGAGCAAGCTCCTCCCCGGACCGCCACCAGTGGCTGAGGCAATATCTCCCGTTACCAGGAGCATCGAGCGTGTCCAAAGTCCACGATATAAATATCTTCCCCGCGCCTAGTTCCGGAATATTGACCGGATCCCCTTTCGCACCAGCGCAACCGACGGAAAAATCTGAAACACATCATTTCATCCAAATGAGAAAAAGTTTTCGACAGACAAAACAGAAACAGAACAGAGAAACTAAGAAGGAGGGAGCGAAACGTAGCAATCCAGCCAGCCATTACCACCGCTGCGCTGCTGCTGTCGCCGCCGCCACTCCAACTGTTGTTCCAGTCTGCCTGCCTGCCTGCCTGCCTGGCTGCCTGCCACCCGAAGCGAACAGAAACAGAACAGAGAAACTAAGAAAGAGGGAGCGAAACGTAGCAATCCAGCCAGCCATTACCACCGCTGCGCTGCTGCTGTCGCCGCCGCCACTCAAACTGTTGTTGTTCCAGTCTGCCTGCCTGCCTGCCTGCCTGGCTGCCTGCCACCCGAAGCGAACAGAAACAGAACAGAGAAACTAAGAAAGAGGGAGCGAAACGTAGCAATCCAGCCAGTCATTACAACTGCCTGCTGCTGTCGCCGCCGCCACTCCAACTGTTGTTCCAGTCTGCCTGCCTGCCTGCCTGCCCCCCGAAACGAACAGAAACAGAACAGAGAAACTAAGAAAGAGGGAGCGAAACGTAGCAATCCAGCCAGCCATTACCACCGCTGCGCTGCTGCTGTCGCCGCCGCCACTCAAACTGTTGTTGTTCCAGTCTGCCTGCCTGCCGCTCCGAGAAAACAAGGCGCGCAAACGGTGAAATCTCATTTGGATTGCATTAAAGAAACCCGCGGTGCTACGACTAACAAAGCGTTAGCCGCGGGCTAAGGACCGACTACCCCTCGTACAAACGCAGTTGACGAGGAACCCTTCCCCGCAACAGGCCTTCGAGGTTCCCATCCGATTACTTGCTACTACCACCAAGATCTGCACCGGAGGCGGCTCCACTCCGGCTTACGCCATGAGCTTCTGCGCCACCCCCGCGCCCTCCTACTCGTCGAGGCTTCGAGACCCTATCCATCCCTACATATCCGGGACGGTCCCCCTCCCGTGAAGGAGAAAGGGAAGAGCCGTTACTACCTCGACGGTCGAGTATCGGGGACCGGCTTTAGCGCCATCCATTTTCAGGGCTAGTCGCTTCGGCAGGTGAGTTGTTACACACTCCTTGGCGGATGCCGACTTCCATGGCCACCGACCTGCTGTCTTGAGCGACCAACGCCTTTCATTGGTTCTACATGAGCCGGTACTTAGGCCCCTTAACTCGACTTTTGGTTCATCCCACAGCGCCAGTTCTGCTTACCAAAAATGGCCCACTAAGTACTCGGATTCGACAAAGAGGCTTCAATGAAGAAAGAACCCTTTTCTTCACCCGTTTAGAGTTTGAGAATGGGCTGAGGAAATTTCATCCCCAAGGACCCCTAATCATTCTCTTTACCGGATGAAACTCTCAATGCGCGAAACGAGCACCAGCTATCCTGAGGGAAACTTCGGAGGGAACCAGCTACTAGATGGTTCGATTGGTCTTTCGCCCCTATGCGCAGCTCTGACGATCGATTTGCACGTCAGAATCGCTGCGGACCTCCACCAGGGTTTCCCCTGGCTTCATCCTGGCCAGGCATAGATCACCATCTTTCGGGTACCAGAATATGCGCTCGGAGAGCCCGCTACTCAACTTAACAAGCCTGCGAAACGCGACCACTACGTGCCCCGTCCCCCGAAGAACAAGACAAAAAAAATTTGTCATAAATTGTTTGGGAAACGGGGAAGCAGCTAGCCGGTTAGGCATTAACAGCGAGAAGGAGCGGCGCGGGCCCCGGGCTTGCGCCGTCCACATACAGGGTGGTTAATCGGGGGGAGACCAGAGGCAAACCCACTCACCGCCGAAATAACCCGTGAGGGCGACACCGGCGACCTGGAGAAATACCTACGCACGCACCCCGAAACGGATCAGCCCTATGAAAGGATCACTTTCGTTTCGCCTTGGGGTTTAGACAGCCCTTTGACTTGCGCATATTCTAGACTTCTTGGTCCGTGTTTCAAGACGGGACGAGTAAGCTGTCGCAAACTACACCGCGTCGCGCGCTGCGAGACATAGCGGGGGCACGACTTCGCCTCCTCAGGGGCGGCTGAGGTGGTGAGAGGACGTATACCCCCAGTCAAGAGCACACTTTACAACATTTAACCGTCCGAGAGGCCGTCAGAGCAACGGGGCGGCCCCGCCAAACTCGGAAAACCCGGCGGCGTCTTCAAACCGGCAAGCGGTTTGCTGCCTATCCGGGAACGAGAATTAGCGGTTTCCCAGACCCCCGTGTCATCGACACCTCTCGAACGGCCGCGGTGCCCTACTTCGGCCAGCAGTGCATCCCCCTTCGGCGCTCGCTGCCTGAAACGTCGGTCGACCATCGAAACTCCGGGGAAATCCCCGAAAGAATCTCCGGGATCCGTTCAACTAACGTTTACGACCAGACGCTGCGTTACCTCCGGGGTGAATTGAAGCCGACCATTTCGGGTACGAACGCTCATTCGCTTTAGACTCGTGGTAGTTTCACGCTCTCTTGAACTCTCTCTTCAAAGTTCTTTTCAACTTTCCCTCGCGGTACTTGTTCTCTATCGGTCTCGTGGGGATATTTAGCTTTAGATGGAGTTTACCACCTGCTTAGGGCTGCATTTCCAAGCAACCCGACTCTCGAGAGCAACCGACGTGGAAAACCGAGGCAACGACCCTACGGGGCTAACACCCTCTATGGCCAGCGGGATTGCAATCGACAAACACTTCGGGTCGGATCGGCTTCCACACGATTACTCCCATACGCGGCATCGCTCACAGGACCTTTCGGCCCTGCAGCCTACGCGCTGAGCTCCTCCCTTTTCAGTCGCCCTTACTAAGGGAATCCCTTTTGGTTTCTTTTCCTCCGCGTACTTATATGCTTAAGTTATGCGGGTACTCTCTCCTGAAGCAAGGTCGGTTTAGGCACAATTCGTAATATCCAGAGGATGGCAGAAAGAACGGCGTCGCTGCCGCCGCTTACTGTAGGGCTGCTGACACTAATACTGTGATGATATACCTCTTTTATTGATCTTCCTGCGTTAGCGTTCTTCAGGTGACGCCACCCCCGATCAAGAGATATACCGCCGACAATAAAGTGCAGCAAAGGAAATAATTTTCCCATCACCACTACGGTAGCGACGTATTCTCCCTGCTGCCTATTAGCTGCTGCTGCTTTTGCAATGATGAGGGTTGCATAGTACGGTGATATTCGTTAGGTTAATTTCCTGCGTTAGCGTTCTTCAGGTGACGCCACCCCCATTTAACACGAATACCACCGACCGAGCAACAAAATTCATTGCAGCAACAGCAGCAGCATTAGCAGCAGCGGATTAAACAGCGACTACTAATACCGTCGTGCACTAACTTACCACCATAAAGATGATAAGTAACTCTCTGCCTCATGGACTACGCGAAAAGGCTCTCTGATATGCGCTATTATACGACGAGCGACAAAGCGTGCACTTTGAGTTTCTTTCGCATTCGG
Source organism: Trachelipus rathkii (assembly GCA_015478945.1). NCBI lineage: Eukaryota > Metazoa > Arthropoda > Malacostraca > Isopoda > Trachelipodidae > Trachelipus > Trachelipus rathkii. Next base: position 71,440 of record JABUQX010012285.1, read on the forward strand.
CAACAGTGGAAAGAGAAACGGACGGAGCGCACGCGAGGAACTAACAAAACACAACGTCTCATTCTCAGGATAGCTACTACTACTGCGGGTCGCCATCCGGCAACACAATGCTTATGCGCTAATACCACAAACAAACCTTCCCTCATCTCCAGCGTTTTGTCATGAGAGCGTCGCGCAAATTTTCCTTCCTCTTCCCCCCCTCCTTCTATCTCTCTTTCTTTTTTCAAGGCTGCTGCCGGTCCGGCAACACAGCGCACGAAACGAAACTTAATTCGAGATGGCACCACCAGACTTCTGTTAACGTCCCCTCAAAAACCTGTTTCGAGAAAGAGAGACACCGACGCTATTACTGATACAAATTTTTATGCTGATGCAGCAGCCACTATGCGCCCCTTTGCGTTTGTCGAAAGGAGAACAACAATCGGAGCGACTTTGGCAACTACGGCGCTAACACCAATACACGCAATTTTCCGCACACCCTTCTTTTCAAGAAGCGGAGTGGGAAAACGCCTGATTGGGTAACGCCCGCCGCACCCGATCGTGCATCCCTTTCGAAAGGCGACACAGTAGCAACAGCAGCAGCTACAGTAATAGCACCGGCATCCTTCCCTCGAAATGGTCTCTCTATCAACCAAAGGGAGCGAAAGAAGTCTAGGTGATGACCATTGCGTTTCAGTTACGTTACGCACGCTCAACAACAGCAGCCCGTCCGAAAGCGAGAAGATAGAAAAGAAAAGAGGAAGGAAATTGCAAGCAATTGTTTGCGCGATCGCTCTCACTTTTAGTAAAAAGAGTGAGAGAAAAGTTCCACAAGTGGCACCAGCGCACGCACAAAGCGACCAACAGCAGCAGCAGCAATATCCTCTTTTTTTTTCCTAAGATGAGACGTTATCAATGCGTTCCACACGCGCACCGTCACGAAACCCTTCCTGCGAAAAGAAACTCGTGTCGCGAGCAATTCCTTCTTACACGCTCAAACCCGTATTTCTCAACCAACCGGCAGCAACTGAAACCGTAAAAGCGGCCGGCAGTAGTAACAGCAGAAGCAGCAACAATTTGGCAACTTGAGCAGCCCAATCCATTTCCAAACGAGCAGAGTTAGTGCAAGTTCGGTAGAGGGAGAACGCTGCAACTGCTACTGCTGCTGCTGCTACAACCACCTAAACCAGAATTTACGGAGACGGAAGCTACAGGCAACAGTCGAAACTCTATTTCCAAACGAGCAGAGTTATTGCAAGTTCGGTAGAGGGAGAGACGACTGCAACATCGGCCACAAAACCAGCAACATTATCAGCTGAAGCTAGCGAAGCAACAGACACTACATCTCAACAGCTGCAGCTTTAGACGTCGCTCAACATTTCCAAACCGCATTGTGATTGAGGTTTCGGTAGAGGTTGAAACGACTGCTGCTGAGAGGTAGTGACTGATGAACGCGCGGCAGCAGCTGAAGAAGCGGCCAAAATGAAAACTCCATTTCCAAACGAGCAGAGTTATTGCAAGTTCGGTAGAGGGAGTTTTCGCAGCGGAGGCAGCTGTGTCAGCAGCTGAAGAAACGACCAGGAGAGCAGCTGATTAAGCCGCCGAAGAAACTCCATTTCCAAACGAGCAGAGTTATTGCAAGTTCGGTAGAGGAAGAATCGACGGACGGACGGACGGATAGCTGCTCTGCCGGACGCTCCCGCTGCTGAAACAGCTACGTGTTCCACTTTTCCGACCCAAGCTTCGTTAAATTGGGTCGGTAAAGGGAACTACCGCAGCATCGGCTGAGAAAACGAGAAGAGCGCGTGCGAAGCGACTTGGAATCAGAGTTTTTTTCATGATTTCACAAGGAATCGCGATCGTCATGTCGCGGACGAGGGAGATACTTTTTATTTTAACCTTCGAGAAGGTGTAAAATAATAATGCTGCTTTTCTTCTCTACCCTCGAGCCGCTACGTACTTAAGACGACGCTAAGGCTATGAGCACATCCGCGCACTCGGCGCCCCGCGAACGTCCAAGGACTCGAATATGCAACGAAAAGCTTTTCCCTACAGGACGTACAGGGAGACAGTTGAGTTGACAGCAATGCCAGGCGATCATCGAGAACGTCAGAAAAAATTTAAGGGATAATAATATCTGGGTGATAAAGCGCAGGAGTTCGGGATTATTACGTTTGGAGAAGGACCGCTTAAGCCGCAGGCTCGGAAACCAATTTTGTAAAACATCCCCACGGCGGGAGTTTTATATATAGGGGGTTTCTTCCTCTGCGTTAAGCTAGGGGCTTCCGTACTCCATGTCGAACAATCCCGTCATCCTTTATTGACATTCCGCCACGAGAAGGAGACACATTGGTTAGCCTTCCACTCAACTAGTATGCGACCCCGGCAACTATCCTCAACGCCGCAGCGACAAAAACGGCGATGAGGTGTGGTCCTAGTTGAGCTTCTTGCCACCAATAGCGCTCATTCACGTGCCACCCAGTAAATATCACCGAGGTGAGGCGGGGAGCAATAAATAGCATATTCTGGGAAACGACCTCATAGACCTCCGCGCTAGTCGTTTCGCGCGGAGTCGATCAAGTTTCACCAGCACTAAATACGCCCACACCGGGGATCCTCACCACCGGCCCAACGATCTACGCTTCTTTCGCCAAGCCTCAACGCCTATAATACGTCCAGGGTACTTAGTCTCTTAACGTGAGTGATTCGAGAGAATGACAATGAGACGGAACGCTATCGTGACGAAACATCCCCTGGCGAGACATTTGTGCACTCTTATGGCTTTGCCAAATTGGAAGTGTCGCTCCTAACCAGGTTCCTTAACGCCCTACACACGCCCGAAACAGAGGTCTTGTAGTAAAAACCGACACTTGCCCAGGAGTGCCTCTCCGGGAAAAGAATGCGATTTTTGAGTTTTTCTTTCCGGCAACTTATGAGCGTTACTCTTAGTGCAACTAAAAAAAAGAGATAACGTCCAAAATAAAGAAAAAACTCGCTGAATGAGGTGGTGGTAAGAACCCCAAGACCGAAGCCGATTCGACCACTGCTAAAAAATAGCGTCTTGGAAAGTCCTTACTCCGTGCCCCAAACACGCATTCCTCTCAAGGTGGAGAGGCGCAATGTGCGTTCGACCTGTCGACATTGAAGTCACTTGCAAGACGGGTTAATTCCGCATATTGCAACGGTCTTCGTCGACCCACGAGCCTAGTGATCCCCTACCACGAGTTGTTTATTTGTTTTATCCCATATTTTCTCCGTTTTTCAGTTAAGAGGCAAAAGGAAGAGGAAAGGGAAGATAGCCGCCTTCGTACCAGCTGCATTAACCATACTGATGGATACTTCGGGAAAAGAAAGTCTCAACCGGGGGGCGAATAAGAAAGCTTTATCTCTCGTGAAAGCAAACAGCAAATTAAACCAGCACAAGTAGCGACAGCGGAACCGGCCGAAACTCTATTTCCAAACAGCCATTGTTATTGGAGTTCGGTAGAGGGAGAGACGACGCGGCACCGCCCAGGCAACAAATGTCACTACTAAAGCCTGAAAGCAGCAGTAGCAGTACTAGCGCACGAACTACTACATTTCCAAACAAACCATTGTTATTGGAGTTCGGTAGAGGTAGGAGAGCGATGACTAGACTGCTCCTGCTGCTGCTGCTGCTGCAGCAGGCGACTGGTATCAACATTTGTGATGATATGTTTGCTTTCATTTTCTGCACGCACCAGCTACGGACGGCAGCCCAGCAACAGTAAGTCTTAACTCTATTTCCAAACCACCAGAGTTAGTGAGGGTTCGGTAGAGGGAGTTTTCGACTTTTCCTGCCGGCGCAGCTTAGGTACTACAGAGAAATAAAGGACGATACCACCGGGACTTTGAAGATTGATTAGCTGCGTGCGTAGCTCAGATTACTTTGCCTGCGACTGTCTCTTTCATTCATTCATTCGGTACCTATTCGGCAACATCGCGATAAACGATCTCGGTCCAGGATGCCAATTCCCTACCCCCCCTTAACTAGAGCTGCCCGCATCTAGTTAAAGGGATCGAGAGGAATCTGAGGTAAAATCCCCTGCGTTGAAAAACGTTTAGCGCCTAAGCATCGAACGAAGGAGAAGAAAGAGAAAAGCAATCTAAGCGCGCGCAGAGCAGCACTAGCAATCTACAAATCCGCGAATGGCAAAACCTTTACACCCTGAGCAGAACCAGCACAAGTAGCAGCACTTGCTGCGAGAGCGGAACCGGCCGAAACTCTATTTCCAAACAGCCATTGTTATTGGAGTTCGGTAGAGGGAGAGACGACGCAGCACCGCCCAGGCAACAAATGTCACTACTAAAGCCTGAAAGCAGCAGCAGCAGCAGTAGCAGTACTAGCGCACGACCTACTACATTTCCAAACAAACCATTGTTATTGGAGTTCGGTAGAGGTAGGAGAGCGATGACTAGACTGCTCCTGCTGCTGCTGCTGGAGCAGGTGACTGGTATATACACACACACACAGATCTGTTGATGTTTGCTTTCATTTTCTGCCCGCACCAGCAACGGACGGCAGCCCAGCAACATTAAGTCTTAACTCTATTTCCAAACCACCAGAGTTAGTGGGGGTTCGGTAGAGGGAGTTTTCGACTTTTTTATGCCGCCGCCGCAGCTTAAGTACTGCAGAGGAATAAAGGAACGATGCAAAAACCTTTACACCTTTAGCAAAACCAGCACAAGTAGCAGCACTTACCGCAAGAGCGGAACCGGCCGAAACTCTATTTCCAAACAGCCATTGTAATTGGAGTTCGGTAAAGGGAGAGACGACGCAGCACCGCCCAGGCAACAAATGTCACTACTAAAGCCTGAAAGCAGCAGCAGTAGCAGCAGTACTAGCGCACGAACTACTACATTTCCAAACAAACCATTGTTATTGGAGTTCGGTAGAGGTAGGAGAGCGATGACTAGACGGCTCCTGCTGCTGCTGCATCAGGCGACTGGTATATACACACACACAGATCTGTTGATGTTTGCTTTCATTTTCTGCACGCACCAGCACAAGTAGCAGCACTTGCTGCGAGAGCGGAACCGGCCGAAACTCTATTTCCAAACAGCCATTGTTATTGGAGTTCGGTAGAGGGAGAGACGACGCAGCACCGCCCAGGCAACAAATGTCACTACTAAAGCCTGAAAGCAGCAGCAGCCGCAGTAGCAGTACTAGCGCACGAACTACTACATTTCCAAACAAACCATTGTTATTGGAGTTCGGTAGAGGTAGGAGAGCGATGACTAGACTGCTCCTGCTGCTGCTGCTGCAGCAGGCGACTGGTATATACACACGCACAGATCTGTTGATGTTTGCTTTCATTTTCTGCACGCACCAGCAACGGACGGCAGCCCAGCAACATTAAGTCTTAACTCTATTTCCAAACCACCAGAGTTAGTGGGGGTTCGGTAGAGGGAGTTTTCGACTTTTTTATGCCGCCGCCGCAGCTTAAGTACTGCAGAGGAATAAAGGAACGATGCAAAAACCTTTACACCCTTAGCAAAACCAGCACAAGTAGCAGCACTTGCCGCGAGAGCGGAACCGGCCGAAACTCTATTTCCAAACAGCCATTGTAATTGGAGTTCGGTAGAGGGAGAGACGACGCAGCACCGCCCAGGCAACAAATGTCACTACTAAAGCCTGAAAGCAGCAGTAGCAGTACTAGCGCACGAACTACTACATTTCCAAACAAACCATTGTTATTGGAGTTCGGTAGAGGTAGGAGAGCGATGACTAGACTGCTGCTGCTGCTGCATCAGGCGACTGGTATATACACACACACAGATCTGTTGATGTTTGCTTTCATTTTCTGCAGGCACCAGCACAAGTAGCAGCACTTGCCGCGAGAGCGGAACCGGCCGAAACTCTATTTCCAAACAGCCATTGTAATTGGAGTTCGGTAGAGGGAGAGACGACGCAGCACCGCACAGGCAACAAATATCACTACTAAAGCCGGCACGCAGCAGCAGCAGCATTAGCAGACGAACTACTACATTTCCAAACAAACCATTGTTATTGGAGTTCGGTAGAGGTAGCAGACCGACTGCGCTTTCTACTTACTGCCGATGCTGCCTGCCGGCGACTGGCACCATCAGAACTTGCATTTAACGAGATTATAAAGCTTTCTTTGCCCCTCGACCCCCGAGAAGGACTTCCTCATGTTGATGTTATTCCTCCCGTGTTGTAGGACGAAAAGAACCGGGAGAGGGAGACTTATCGGATCCTCTAAATTCTTTTCGAACGAATGCGTAAGCAGGCATAGACAGATGAGCTACAAAATCAGAGCTATCTATACCTCATCGCAGGGCGCCTTCGCTTCCCGACAAAATTGTCGGTACACGCAGGGTTGCTCGCCACACCCTTTGTTTCGCAGAAAGACCTCTGGTGTGCCCCAAGAGCAACAGCCGAAACTCTATTTCCAAACCTCCAGAGTTATTGGGGTTCGGTAGAGGGAGAGACGACTGCTGCTACTGCTACTACGGTTGGAGACACCAGTGGCCGGTCCGCATAGTACTACAGAGGAATAAAGGACGATGCCATCGAGACTAGCTGCATGCTGACAGACAAATCAGAAACAAAACAGAACAGAGAAACTAAGAAGGAGGGAGCGAAACGTAGCAATCCAGCCAGCCATTACCACCGCTGCGCTGCTGCTGTCGCCGCCACCACTCCAACTGTTGTTCCGGTCTGCCTGCCTGCCTGCCTGTCTGTCTGCCTGCCTCCCGAAACGCGCAGAAACAGAACAGAGAAACAAGGAAGGAGGGAGCGAAACGTAGCAATCCAGCCAGCCATTACCACCGCTGCGCTGCTGCTGTCGCCGCCACCACTCCAACCGTTGTTTTAGTCTGCCTGCCTGCCGCTCCGGGAACAAGGCGCGCAAACGGTTCGAAAAGTTTTCCACCGACTATGACCGAGACTCGGAACGAGGAGCCGACAGACAAAACAGAAACAGAAACAGAACAGAGAAACTAAGAAGGAGGGAGCGAAACGTAGCAATCCAGCCAGCCATTACCACCGCTGCGCTGCTGCTGTCGCCGCCACCACTCCAACTGTTGTTCCGGTCTGCCTGCCTGTCTGCCTGCCTGCCACCCGAAACGAACAGAAACAGAACAGAGAAACAAGGAAGGAGGGAGCGAAACGTAGCAATCCAGCCAGCCATTACCACCGCTGCGCTGCTGCTGTCGCCGCCACCACTCCAACTGTTGTTTTAGTCTGCCTGCCTGCCGCTCCGAGAACAAGGCGCGCAAACGGTTCGAAAACTTTTCCACCAACTATGACCGAGACTCGGAACGAGGAGCCGACAGACAAAACAGAAACAGAAACAGAACAGAGAAACTAAGAAGGAGGGAGCGAAACGTAGCAATCCAGCCAGCCATTACCACCGCTGCGCTGCTGCTGTCGCCGCCACCACTCAAACTGTTGTTCCGGTCTGCCTGCCTGCCTGCCTGCCTGCCTGCCTGCCACCCGAAACGAACAGAAACAGAACAGAGAAACAAGGAAGGAGGGAGCGAAACGTAGCAATCCAGCCAGCCATTACCACCGCTGCGCTGCTGCTGTCGCCGCCACCACTCCAACCGTTGTTTTAGTCTGCCTGCCTGCCGCTCCGAGAAAAGCGCACGCAAACGGTTCGAAAAGTTTTCCACCGACTATGACCGAGACTCGGAACGAGGAGCCGACAGACAAAACAGAAACAGAAACAGAACAGAGAAACTAAGAAAGAGGGAGCGAAACGTAGCAATCCAGCCAGCCATTACCACCGCTGCGCTGCTGCTGTCGCCGCCACCACTCCAACTGTTGTTCCGGTCTGCCGAGACCCGGAACGAGGAGCCGACAGACAAAACAGAAACAGAAACAGAACAGAGAAACTAAGAAGGAGGGAGCGAAACGTAGCAATCCAGCCAGCCATTACCACCGCTGCGCTGCTGCTGTCGCCGCCACCACTCCAACTGTTGTTTTAGTCTGCCTGCCTGCCGCTCCGAGAACAAGGCGCGCAAACGGTTCGGAAACTTTTCCACCTACTATGACCGAGACTCGGAACGAGGAGCCGACAGACAAAACAGAAACAGAAACAGAACAGAGAAACTAAGAAGGAGGGAGCGAAACGTAGCAATCCAGCCAGCCATTACCACCGCTGCGCTGCTGCTGTCGCCGCCACCACTCCAACTGTTGTTCCAGTCTGCCTGCCTGCCAGCCTGCCTGCCTGCCTGCCACCCGAAACGAACAGAAACAGAACAGAGAAACAAGGAAGGAGGGAGCGAAACGTAGCAATCCAGTCAGCCATTACCACCGCTGCGCTGCTGCTGTCGCCGCCGCCACTCCAACTGTTCCAGTCTGCCTGCCTGCCGCTCCGAGAACAAGGCGCGAATGGCAAAACCTTTACACTCTGAGCAAAACCAGCACAAGTAGCGACACTTGCTGCGATAGCGGAACCGGCCGAAACTCTATTTCCAAACAGCCAGAGTTACTGGAGTTCGGTAGAGGGAGAGACGACGGCACCGCCTTGGCAACAACATCAACAACAAATGTCCCTACTAAAGCCTGAATGCAGCAGCAGCAGCAGCAGCAACAGTACTAGCATACGAACTACTACATTTCCAAACAAACCATTGTTATTGGAGTTCGGTAGAGGTAGGAGAGCGATCGCTAGTCAGCTACTGCTGCTGCAGTAGCAGCATCAGGCGACTGGCTTTGATTTTCTGCACATACCAGCTACGGACGGCAGCCTATCAACGGCAAGTCTCAACTCTATTTCCAAACCACTCCAGAGTTATTGGGGTTCGGTAGAGGGAGAGACCACAGCTGATGCTGTTATTACGGTTGGAGACACCAGTGGCCGGTCCGCATAGTACTACAGAGGAATAAAGGATAATGCCTTCGTAGGGATAAGGGGGTGGTGATAGTGCTGCTGTCGACGACACTCTTTTTCCAAACCACCATAGTTATTGGTAGAGGGAGTGCCGGCAAAACAGCACCATCACCTGCTGTCAACTTTCCTTATCCGCGAATGGCAAAACCTTTACACCCTGATGGGATGCCGCTGCAGCAGAGTTAGCGAGCGTGATGACAGTAGCTGCCGCATTAGTAGCAGCAGTAGCAGCCGAAACTCTATTTCCAAACCACCAGTTCGGTAGAGGGAGAAACGACTGTTACTGCTGATTTTGCTACTAGTACTAATGCGACAGTTTTTGACATCAGCTGCTAACCCTGCCGAAGACGACCCCCTCACACATAAAGAGCGCTAATGATCCTTCCGCAGGTTCACCTACGGAAACCTTGTTACGACTTTTACTTCCTCTAAATAATCAAGTTCGGACATCTTTCCGTCAGCCTAGGGTGCCGCCGATCGCCCCCGCCGAAGCGGAGTTTGGTGTACGAAACGACGGCTACCGGAGGCGCCAGTCCGATGCCCTCACTGAATCATTCAATCGGTAGTAGCGACGGGCGGTGTGTACAAAGGGCAGGGACGTAATCAGCGCAAGCTGATGACTTGCGCTTACTGGGAATTCCTCGTTCATGGGAAACACTTACAATCCCCAATCCCAATCGAGTAGGGGTTTCAACGGGTTACCCGCTCCTTTCGGAGGGGGAAAGCACGTTGATCCCTACATTGTAGCGCGCGTGCTGCCCAGGACATCTAAGGGCATCACAGACCTGTTATTGCTCTTTCTCTTGCGGCTAGACGCCGCCGATCCCTCTAAGAAGATATTACGACGGACGCCCCTCGCTGAGGCCCGACGAACGAGGCAGGACGGGGACCTAGGAAACCGCCGCAACTTCGACCCCGAAAAGCGAGAATGTACCGCGCGCACTACTACTCCCACACCGAAAAGGCAGTAGGCAAAGACTGAGAGCGGACGGAAGGTAAGCTACGATACGCGCGGCAACCCCACGAGGGAGGCTGTTCGCGCGGCACGTAACTCCCATCCTTATCATCATCAGCTTCGCACTTACCCATGGCGGAAAGCAGCAGCGGCAGCGGCCTTAGACACCGCCCCTCGGGAGCTACGACGGCCCTGGGTGACCCCCGCCCGCAAAACCCCGCGGTCGGAAACCCCATCTCGGGAGTCGATCCGCCGACTAGTTAGCAGGGTAGAGTCTCGTTCGTTATCGGAATCAACCAGACAAATCGCTTCACCAACTAAGAACGGCCATGCACCACCAACCACCGAATCAAGAAAGAGCTCTCAATCTGTCAATCCTTCCAGTGTCCGGGCCTGGTGAGTTTCCCCGTGTTGAGTCAAATTAAGCCGCAGGCTCCACTCCTGGTGGTGCCCTTCCGTCAATTCCTTTAAGTTTCAGCTTTGCAACCATACTACCCCCGGAACCCAAAAACTTTGGTTTCCCTGGGGCTTCCCGTCGAGTCGTGGGAATGACGCCGACGGATCGCTAGTTGGCATAGTTTATAGTTAGAACTAGGGCGGTATCTGATCGCCTTCGATCCTCTAACTTTCGTTCTTGATTAATGAAAACATTCTTGGCAAATGCTTTCGCAGTAGGTAGTCTTGCGAGGGTCCAAGAATTTCACCTCTCGCCCCGCAATACTAATGCCCCCGTCTGTCCCCTTTAATCATTACCTCGGGTACTAGCACGATTTTGTCAGGTGTGTCCGAAAGAGAGCGCAAGACCCGAGAACTCAAGCGAATGCAAAGGCATTGAGATACGAGGATAGGATACTCGACCCGGACCCTCAGACCGATCGCTATGATCGATAATATTGGGACTCGGAGGACCTGGCACACCCTCTTTTTACAATCTCAGTCCGATGGTAGCCTTCCTTTCTCAGTCAAACGTCCCACTGCGTCTGAACCGTAAGCAGCAGTAGCAGTAGATTCCACGAGAACTCCGCGCGATCAGCACACCCGACGGCCCCCCATAAATGCGCAAGACCTGAGTAACGAGGAAGGATGATGCACAGTCGCGCCCGTATAGGAAAATCGTGGATAGGATTTTCCGTAGCGCACCGTAACAAACAGTCCTTTGATCCCCGTTCCCAAGCCCAGCAAAATACAGGGTACTAGCACGATTTAGTCAGGTGTGACTGAAAGAGAGCATAAGACCCGAGAACTCAAGCGAATGCAAAGGCATTGAGATACGAAGGAGGATACTCGACCCGAGCGCTCATACCGATCGCTATGATCGATCTTATTGGGACTCGGAGGACATTCCAACCCTCTTTTTACAATCTCAGTCCGATGGTAGCCTTCCTTTCTCAGTCAAACGTCCCACTGCGTCTGAACCGTTTCCTCTACTAAAACGCTGCTGCTGCTGCTGCTGATGCTGATGCTGATGCTGCTAATACTGTCCGCGCTTAGTAGGTTTTAACCACGCGAGCGCAGCAACGAAACGCCTGCTTGCACATGAAGAAATAGCAAAAAGTCGTATGCGGCAAGCTCCGGGTAAGCTACCGAGTGGGGTCGGCCGGCGCGCGGGCGTGGGCGAGTGACTCGACTTGGTGTTTGGTATTTGTCTCAGATACGTTTTCTTTCACTAACAGCCGAGAGACACCGCAGTTGTTGTCGAGTTTATTATGTCTTGAAGTATTGTTGGGTGGTCGGTCTTGCGGGTTGCGGGCTTAACTCTGTGCGAATGATATATCCTTTCGCAGTCCGTGTTTTGTGTGTTGGATGAGGTAGCCGTCAATATCTGATTCTACTCATTGTGTATCTGCAACTTAGTGTGCAGAGTTCTCACGAGAGAGATAGTCCGCGTCGCCACGGTTAACTGTAAACCTTAGCTTCCGTTCGCAGCTATTCGGTTCAGTATGCGGAGGCGCGCGCGTCTGTTTTCCCACCGTCGTGGCAATTTATCGGTGTATTCTTCGCCGGGCAGCGTTGCTGCGTTGTGATGGTGTGCCTCGGTTTGTTGTGCTAGATGAGCGTATATTTGTCGGGCTCTGCGTGCGTGTAAATGCCGGTATGTTGCTGTTGGTTGTGTGTTCGTATATTCGTGCCGTAGCTGATAAGTGAGTGCACGTGTGTAGTAGAAGGGAACCAACCTCGTTCTGCTGGTTTCTTGCATGCGTGTATACGTGACTGTATCGGGTGAACGTCGTCTGCAGCGGAAGTCAGAGGAGTGTATATGACTCCGCTGGAATTAGGTCCTCCGGTGATCCTGTTTGTGAGTGTGGGGTGAGGAGTAGTCGTGCAGAGGTTTTTATAGTAGTCATTCTTCTCTGCCCTGTGGCATCGCTACTCGCGCATGTCTTCGCGTGTAGTTTCGACGGGGCGCAAGGGGCTCACGCGTCTATTACTTTACATACCTTTAAGGATAGCAGAGTCGAGTCGCGCAGCTTAAGTGAATACTTCGCTGCGGCTAGTGGGTGTGGTACTTGTGCTCTGTTGAGTAGGGAGAGGTTGTTTGCTGCTGGCGCTTTTTGCCGTTTTGTTTCGGTGTTCGCGGTTCGTTAGTTCGTGGCGAATACCACTCGCAATTGACAACAAAGCATGACACACGCACATCGTGATACAGTTACCTCTTCAGACCCCAATCTCTGGAATAAATTTTCGCAGTAGGTGGTAAACAGAGCCGTAACTGATCAGATACGTGTATCATCGACCAAGCGAAGACACACACATCGTGATACAGCTACCCCTTCAGACCCCAATCTCTGGAATAATTTTTCGCAGTAGGTGGTAAACAGAGCCGTTCACTGACCAGACAGGTGTATCATGGAACTTTGTTATTACAACCCAAGAAGCATCCGCCACGAACTTAACCTAGTCTCAGCGCGGCAGCCCGGCGTTCCACCGTCGCAATTACTAACTCGCCTGCCACTACAATGGGCTCCTAATAGCTACCTTCGGGCGAATCCGTAGTGGGTTGTGTTCGACGCCGACGACGACAGAGAGACAAGGGAACCCAACCTCGCTCTCTTTGACGACGACGACGGGAACGTCCCAAACAGAGACAGATCCCTATGATATAGCTAAATAGGGACGAGCAGCAAGTTGCTTGGTTTCTAAGCCAATCGACGTCCTAGTTGCTACCTCCGCTACTCGATGCCTATTATGAAGCTACAGTAGCTCAAAGCACACGAGACTCCAGCAAAAAGTCGTCTGCGGCAAGCTCCGGGTAAGCTACCGAGTAAGGCAGGCGCTGCCGTGGCGAATACCACTCCGCAATTGATCAGCAAGCCAAGACACACGCACACACATCGTGATGCAGTTAGTTTCATGCCCCAATCTCTGGAATTATTTTTCGCAGTAGGTGGCAAAGAGAGCTAACTTACCAGATAGGTGGTGTATCATCGAACTTTGCATATTTCAACCCAAGAAGCATCCGCCACGAACTTAACCTAGTCTCAGAGCGGCAGCAGCCCGGCGTTCCACCGTCGCAATTACTGACTCGCCTGCCACTACAATGGGCTCCTAATAGCTACCTTCGGGCGAATCCGTAGTGGGTTGTGTTCGCCGCCGACGACGACAGAGAGAGAAGGGAACCCAACCTCGCTCTCTTTGACGACGACGACGGGAACGTCCCAAACAGAGACAGATCCCTATGATATAGCTAAATAGGGACGAGCAGCAAGTTGCGAGGTTTCTAAGCCAATCGACGTCCTAGTTGCACCCGAGCAGCTGACGTCTTAAATTCACCGTCAGTGAGAAGAGGATATGCCGACGAAGACGACACCGAAACTGAAAGAGAGAGAGAAAGCACCACGTGCAGCAAGAGCGCAAAGTGTTATTAGTCTTCTAGCCCAATCTCTCGTAAAAGTTCGACTTTATAACCAGCTTTTTCGTTCTATTTTTAAAATAGAATTTACTATACGGGTCAACGACAGCATTCGACTAACAAGACGAACGGTCTCCCCAACTGCCTGGATGTCAACACCGAGGAAGTCGAAAAACTTTTACGAGCAGGTAGCTAAGAAAACTTACATTTTGCTGATGCTGCAGAGGTGAATCGCTTTTCACAGCCACGGAAGCCGCCTACGTCCGCGTGCTTCTTTGTTATCCGTATCTCACCTTTTCTTTCTACCGCGACGACTGAAATTAAGACGTCAGGATGATGCAAAAAAAAACAGTACTACTTCGAAGCTTCGAGAACACGTCATATGCGCCTGTAAACCGGGTGGACTGCGGTTTCCGTCATTCAATACATCCACCACCAACGTTCGCGGTGCTCCCCCAGCCCCCGCGAACGCCGGCCAAAAATATTACCATCTTTCGGACTGAAAACTTAACTTTTCCACCGACTATGACCGACACTCGGGAACGAGGAGCCGACAGACAAAACAGAAACAGAACAGAGAAACAAAGAAGGAGAGGAGCGAAACGTAGCAATCCAGCCAGCCATTACCTGTACCTGTACCAGTGCCAGTGCCTTTACCGGTGCCCCTTTGCTTTTACCGGTGCCTTTGCCTGCTTTCACCGCTGCCCCTTTGCTTTTACCGGTGCCTTTGCCTGCTTGCTGCGCTGTTGCTTTCGCCGCCGCCTCTCCAACTGTTCCAGTCTGCCTGCCTGCCTGCCTGCCTGCCTGCCTGCCTGCCTGCCTGCCTGCCTGGCCCCCGAAACGAACAGAAACAGAACAGAGAAACAAAGAAGGAGGGAGCGAAACGTAGCAATCCAGCCAGCCATTGCCCCCACTGCGCTGCTGCTGTCGCCGCCGCCACTCCAACTGTTCCAATCTGCCTGCCTGCCGCTCCGAGAACAAGGCTCGCAAACGTTATGACCGAGAAGCCGACAGGACAGAAACAGAAACAGAAACAGAACAGAGAAAGAAAGAACGAGGGAGCCAAGCCTAGCCAGCCAGCCCGCCCCTGCTGCGCTGCTGCCGCCGCCACTCAAACTAACTCCACTGCCTGCCTGCCTGCGCCTGCCTGCCACCCGAAACGAGCCTTACATTCTAGACTTTTTTTTATGCGAAGGATAGGATACACGATGTACAGCGGCGAAAACCACTTTCAGCAGAAGAAGAAGCTGACCCACCGCCATATCCAAACGAGCAGAGTTATTGCAAGTTCGGTAGAGGGAGTGAAAGACCGCTGCTTTTTCCTTGCGGAGATCGTTAACATCATACCCATCTCCTCCTCCGCATATTCTCTCTCGTTCATCGCGGCAAGTATTCGTACATATCCTGGAACTCTATGTACCCCCCGCTTTCAGGCCTCGACAACCACACTTAGCCGGCGGGGGGGAAGAGAGAGCCCAATTGCGTTTACGACGCGAAGGAGATTTAGTATACCTTTGCCTGGGGGGAAGCCAACAACCCAGGCAAAGCCAGTCCTATCTCTCCTCCGCGTCCGTATTAACCACTGCGCTCGGACACAATGATCGTCAACAAGAGACAGTTCACCGGTGTATCAAAGACACCGCCGATGTCGTGCCCGCTTGCTTGGACCATTTTCTCGCGTGCTTATAATTGTTCAGGGCGGATTAAAGGTACATTCAATCTTGAGAGGGCGGTCCCCCGGGGGTGACTCGGTGCCAGCACGGCGGTCATGGAAGGCACTTGGTATCGTCTTATTAAGGTTTCAGCCTTTGAACGATCCAGGACACTTCATACCCGTGGACGCACTCGCCACATGTCGTCTTAATAGATGTAACCCCGTCGCCACAGGCAAGATCTTTCCCCCATCCTGAGCTGCGTTGCCGTATCAGGAAATGAAATCGCTGGTTTGACCGACGAGATTGGCGATGAAGATGGTGATACCTACGCGAGAGGCCAATCACCTTCAATTCACCGACTCAATCCGCCGCCCAACGACCAAACCTCGGCTGTGCTGGTAGAGTCTTTTCCATTACACTCTGCGGTCGTTACCGGGATACCCATCCTGCCACGCGGAAGTCATGTTCGGGCTCCTCACCCTCTCCATACTCCAACTAGTGCAGTGACAGGGCTTGTGAACTGGCCCCGATGGTTATACCTATCATTTTGCTATCACCGCTCGTTTAATGTCGTTCGGGCAGGGATCGTTCAGTCTGTCTGGACCGGATGTGGCCGAATCGACAGGAAGACGCAGAAAGAAAAATCCTCGCCTTCTTAGGGTTCCAGCCAGCCTCTTCCAGCGAGCATATTCGAACTGCGCCTCTATAGCCAATGTGCAATAGCAGTAGCAGCTACGACCGAAAGCAGTCGCACACCGACTTTTACTAACGGAAGAGATCTGCTGCTACTAACTACTACAAGTGAGCGGTGACATTGCCCGAAGGGATACCTCATGGAGGCGATAGGTCATCTCAACCCTTCATATTATATTTCGAAAGGCATCATCACAGAAGTCGGTAGAGAAGATACTGCGATAGCAGCTTCGCAACAGCAAAAGCAGCAGACCCAGCTCCATTTCCAAAACCAGCAGCAGCAGCATCTTTACTGCGGTTCGGTAGAGGGAGTGAAAGACTACTTACTCCGCGTGCGCTAAAGCGTTTATCGGCTATACCTAGGACTACGTTTTCTGTGATGCGCTCTCTGCGTTCGATGGATGTACCCTCTTGGCAGCAACTAAAGAAGAGAGAAAGAGCTTTTTTCAGCAGAAGCGGACCCCCAGTTCCATATCCAAACACGAGCAGAGTTATTGCCAGTTCGGTAGAGGGAGTGAAAGAGACCGCTTTTTACTCCGTTCGAACTGCTAAAGAAAGCTGCTGACACCCTTCCCGTAGTAAACTGCCTCGAGTATCACCCCTACTACCACCACCTTCCACTCTCTACTACCCAGAGAGGAGGAGGAGCAGCAGCAGCAGGGGGGCCGCGCCATCCTTTCCACGCGACCACGAGGTTCATTGACATCATTCGCCGGGACGAACGGTCTATCCTCTTGCGCGGAGGGCCAATTTTCAAGTCAGGGGAAAGGTTTTTCTCAAATGCATCGTTACTCGTAAAATGTTTCTAGGCGGCCGAGCAATCCGCCCTAATGAGATAACCTTCCCCCGACCAGAAAACAAACCACAGACTCAACAATTCGAGAAAAAGCTCTATTTTTCCGTAAAAAGGCGGAAAAATCCGCCTTTTTTGGCCTCTAACCGCGGAACGACGACTGCTGAGCTTCGACACCTCTCCGTGAATTTTTCTCTCGATTTCAGTTTTTCGACTAAGGTCACGGAAAACTGCTAGAGGGGTAAGCAGAGTTCCACTTCCTCGCGATCCACCGTCGTCGTGAGTCTATATGCCAGGAGAGGGTGACGAGACAACAGACAGTCACGCACCAAGCTAGAAGCCCAAACCCGGACACCACGCGCTGGGAGAGAGAAGGGAACCCAACCTCGCTCTCTCCCCGTTCTTGACTGGACTTGGAAGTACCCTCTTGGCAGCAACTAAAGAAGAGGGAGAGACAGCAGAGCTTTTCAGCAGAAGCGGACCCCCAGTTCCATATCCAAACACGAGCAGAGTTATTGCCAGTTCGGTAGAGGGGAGTGGAAGACCGCTTTTTTGTCTCCGTTCGAACTGCTGAAGAGCGCTGCTGACTGACACCCTTCCCGTAGTAAACTGCCTCGAGTATAACCCCTACTACCACTCGCTACTACCCAGAGAGGAGGAGGAGGAGCAGGGGGGCCGCGCCATCCTTTCCACGCGACCACGAGGTTCATTGACATCATTCGCCGGGACGAACGGTCTATCCTCTTGCGCGGAGGGCCAATTTTCAAGTCAGGGGAAAGGTTTTTCTCAAATGCATCGTTACTCGTAAAATGTTTCTAGGCGGCCGAGCAATCCGCCCTAATGAGATAACCTTCCCCCGACCAGAAAACGAACCACAGACTCAACAATTCGAGAAAAAGCTCTATTTTTCCGTAAAAAGGCGGAAAAATCCGCCTTTTTTGGCCTCTAACCGCGGAACGACGACTGCTGAGCTTCGACACCTCTCCGTGAATTTTTCTCTCGATTTCAGGTTTTCGACTAAGGTCACGGAAAACTGCTAGAGGGGTAAGCAGAATTCCACTTCCTCGCGATCCACCGTCGTCGTGAGTCTATATGCCAGGAGAGGGTGACGAGACAACAGACAGTCACGCACCAAGCTAGAAGCCCAAACCCGGACACCACGCGCTGGGAGAGAGAAGGGAACCCAACCTCGCTCTCTCCCCGTTCTTGACTGGACTTGGAAGTACCCTCTTGGCAGCAACTAAAGAAGAGAGAAAGAGCTTTTTTCAGCAGAAGCGGACCCCCAGTTCCATATCCAAACACGAGCAGAGTTATTGCCAGTTCGGTAGAGGGGAGTGGAAGACCGCTTTTTTGTCTCCGTTCGAACTGCTGAAGAGCGCTGCTGACTGACACCCTTCCCGTAGTAAACTGCCTCGAGTATAACCCCTACTACCACTCGCTACTACCCAGAGAGGAGGAGGAGGAGCAGGGGGGCCGCGCCATCCTTTCCACGCGACCACGAGGTTCATTGACATCATTCGCCGGGACGAACGGTCTATCCTCTTGCGCGGAGGGCCAATTTTCAAGTCGGGGGAAAGGTTTTTCTCAAATGCATCGTTACTCGTA
This sequence comes from Trachelipus rathkii, assembly GCA_015478945.1. Lineage (NCBI taxonomy): Eukaryota > Metazoa > Arthropoda > Malacostraca > Isopoda > Trachelipodidae > Trachelipus > Trachelipus rathkii. Next base: position 89,849 of record JABUQX010012285.1, read on the forward strand.
AAATGTTTCTAGGCGGCCGAGCAATCCGCCCTAATGAGATAACCTTCCCCCGACTAGAAAACAAACCACAGACTCAACAATTCGAGAAAAAGCTCTATTTTTCCGTAAAAAGGCGGAAAATCCGCCTTTTTTCGACCTCGAAGCAGGGAAAGCTCGAGCGCCACGGCTGCACCCTCTCCGGGACTCGACCCTTCGATTTGAGCTTTTCACTTTTGGTCCCGGAAGACCGCCACCTCGTTCTGGCAGTCTCTCCGTACCTCCGGCTTAGGACTCTTGTCGAGAGAGCTTTATCCCAGTGAGAGGGCAAAGGTAGGATATAATGCCTTCTCGCTCTCCTACTTTACGTAGGAGAGCTGCGACAACTGTGAGAAGACACTCGTGTCCCGCCCCAGCAGCCTGGCGGTCTCATCGAGCTTTGCCCAGCTGACACAGGCAGACGCGGTGGAGGTCCTCCCATCCCGCCTCAGTCCCCACGCTCTAGGCCCTGCGCACCACTCCTGAACGCAGAGAGAGACGTGACATTGACATTAACACGGGATGCTCGGAACCTCCGAGTGGTGACACCCGGGAGAAACTCATCTCCCGGATGCCTCATCATCATCTTCCCCGTTCCACCTCTCCGCATGCATCTATCTCGCGGAGAGTGGGAAGCAGGAGCGATGATGGGGCGTCTGCCTGCGAGTACGAAGCGTCATTGGCACCTTCCTTACCAGGGAAGACCTCTTCTTCTTCTCGCGAGGATGGCCAATCTTCAAGTCGGGGTAAAGGTTTGTCTCGGACTCGGCTCGCCTCGTAGATGTTTCTAGACGGCCCAGGCGCCGCCTTCCCGAGATAACCTCCACCCCGCCTGGAAGATCGTCCAAGAGCTCAACGGGTCGAGAAAAGGCTCTACTTTTCCGTAAAAAGGCGGAAAATCCGCCTTTTTTCGACCTCGAAGCAGGGAAAGCTCGAGCGCCACGGCTGCACCCTCTCCGGGACTCGACCCCTCGATTTGAGTTTTTCACTTTTGGTCCCGGAAGACCGCCACCTCGTTCTGGCAGTCTCTCCGTACCTCCGGCTTAATACTCTAGTCGAGAGAGCTTTATCCCAGTGAGAGGGCAAAGGGAGGACATAATAATGCCTTCTCGCTCTCCTACTTTACGTAGGAGAGCTGCGACAACTGTGAGAAGACACTCGTGTCCCGCCCCAGCAGCCAGGCGGTCTCATCGAGCTTTGCCCTGCTGACACAGGCAGACGCGGTGAAGTTCCTCCCATCCCGCCTCAGTCCCCACGCTCTAGGCCCTGCGTACCACTCCTGAACGCAGAGAGAGACGTGACATTGACATTAACACGGGATGCTCGGAACCTCCGAGTGGTGACACCCGGGAGAAACTCATCTCCCGGATGCCTCACCATCATCTTCCCCGTTCCACCTCTCCGCATGCATCTATCTCGCGGAGAGTGGGAAGCAGGAGCGATGATGGGGCTTCTGCCTGCGAGTACGAAGCGTCATTGGCACCTTCCTTACCAGGGAAGACCTCTTCTTCTTCTCGCGAGGATGGCCAATCTTCAAGTCGGGGTAAAGGTTTGTCTCGGACTCGGCTCGCCTCGTAGATGTTTCTAGACGGCCCAGGCGCCGCCCTCCCGAGATAACCTCCACCCCGCCAGGAAGATCGTCCAAGAGCTCAACGGGTCGAAAAAAGGCTCTACTTTTCCGTAAAAAGGCGGAAAATCCGCCTTTTTTCGACCTCGAAGCAGGGAAAGCTCGAGCGCCACGGCTGCACCCTCTCCGGGACTCGACCCCTCGATTTGAGTTTTTCACTTTTGGTCCCGGAAGACCGCCACCTCGTTCTGGCAGTCTCTCCGTACCTCCGGCTTAATACTCTAGTCGAGAGAGCTTTATCCCAGTGAGAGGGCAAAGGGAGGACATAATAATGCCTTCTCGCTCTCCTACTTTACGTAGGAGAGCTGCGACAACTGTGAGAAGACACTCGTGTCCCGCCCCAGCAGCCAGGCGGTCTCATCGAGCTTTGCCCTGCTGACACAGGCAGACGCGGTGAAGTTCCTCCCATCCCGCCTCAGTCCCCACGCTCTAGGCCCTGCGTACCACTCCTGAACGCAGAGAGAGACGTGACATTGACATTAACACGGGATGCTCGGAACCTCCGAGTGGTGACACCCGGGAGAAACTCATCTCCCGGATGCCTCACCATCATCTTCCCCGTTCCACCTCTCCGCATGCATCTATCTCGCGGAGAGTGGGAAGCAGGAGCGATGATGGGGCTTCTGCCTGCGAGTACGAAGCGTCATTGGCACCTTCCTTACCAGGGAAGACCTCTTCTTCTTCTCGCGAGGATGGCCAATCTTCAAGTCGGGGTAAAGGTTTGTCTCGGACTCGGCTTGCCTCGTAGATGTTTCTAGACGGCCCAGGCGCCGCCTTCCCGAGATAACCTCCACCCCGCCAGGAAGATCGTTCAAGAGCTCAACGGGTCGAGAAAAGGCTCTACTTTTCCGTAAAAAGGCGGAAAATCCGCCTTTTTTCGACCTCGAAGCAGGGAAAGCTCGAGCGCCACGGCTGCACCCTCTCCGGGACTCGACCCCTCGATTTGAGTTTTTCACTTTTGGTCCCGGAAGACCGCCACCTCGTTCTGGCAGTCTCTCCGTACCTCCGGCTTAATACTCTAGTCGAGAGAGCTTTATCCCAGTGAGAGGGCAAAGGGAGGACATAATAATGCCTTCTCGCTCTCCTACTTTACGTAGGAGAGCTGCGACAACTGTGAGAAGACACTCGTGTCCCGCCCCAGCAGCCAGGCGGTCTCATCGAGCTTTGCCCTGCTGACACAGGCAGACGCGGTGAAGATCCTCCCATCCCGCCTCAGTCCCCACGCTCTAGGCCCTGCGTACCACTCCTGAACGCAGAGAGAGACGTGACATTGACATTAACACGGGATGCTCGGAACCTCCGAGTGGTGACACCCGGGAGAAACTCATCTCCCGGATGCCTCACCATCATCTTCCCCGTTCCACCTCTCCGCATGCATCTATCTCGCGAAGAGTGGGAAGCAGGAGCGATGATGGGGCTTCTGCCTGCGAGTACGAAGCGTCATTGGCACCTTCCTTACCAGGGAAGACCTCTTCTTCTTCTCGCGAGGATGGCCAATCTTCAAGTCGGGGTAAAGGTTTGTCTCGGACTCGGCTCGCCTCGTAGATGTTTCTAGACGGCCCAGGCGCCGCCTTCCCGAGATAACCTCCACCCCGCCAGAAAGATCGTCCAAGAGCTCAACGGGTCGAAAAAAGGCTCTACTTTTCCGTAAAAAGGCGGAAAATCCGCCTTTTTTCGACCTCGAAGCAGGGAAAGCTCGACCGCCACGGCTGCACCCTCTCCGGGACTCGACCCCTCGATTTGAGTTTTTCACTTTTGGTCCCGGAAGACCACCACCTCGTTCTGGCAGTCTCTCCGTACCTCCGGCTTAGGACTCTAGTCGAGAGAGCTTTATCCCAGTGAGAGGGCAAGGGGAGGACATAATGCCTTCTCGCTCTCCTACTTTACGTAGGAGAGCTGCGACAACTGTGAGAAGACACTCGTGTCCCGCCCCAGCAGCCAGGCGGTCTCATCGAGCTTTGCCCTGCTGACACAGGCAGACGCGGTGGAGGTCCTCCCATCCCGCCTCAGTCCCCACGCTCTAGGCCCTGCGTACCACTCCTTTACGCAGAGAGAGACGTGACATTGACATTAACACGGGATGCTCGGAACCTCCGAGTGGTGACACCCGGGAGAAACTCATCTCCCGGATGCCTCATCATCATCTTCCCCGTTCCACCTCTCAGCATGCATCTATCTCGCGGAGAGTGGGAAGCAGGAGCGATGATGGGGCTTCTGCCTGCGAGTACGAAGCGTCATTGGCACCTTCCTTACCAGGGAAGACCTCTTCTTCTTCTCGCGAGGATGGCCAATCTTCAAGTCGGGGTAAAGGTTTGTCTCGGACTCGGCTCGCCTCGTAGATGTTTCTAGACGGCCCAGGCGCCGCCTTCCCGAGATAACCTCCACCCCGCCAGAAAGATCGTCCAAGAGCTCAACGGGTCGAGAAAAGGCTCTACTTTTCCGTAAAAAGGCGGAAAATCCGCCTTTTTTCGACCTCGAAGCAGGGAAAGCTCGACCGCCACGGCTGCACCCTCTCCGGGACTCGACCCCTCGATTTGAGTTTTTCACTTTTGGTCCCGGAAGACCGCCACCTCGTTCTGGCAGTCTCTCCGTACCTCCGGCTTAGGACTCTAGTCGAGAGAGCTTTATCCCAGTGAGAGGGCAAAGGTAGGACATAATGCCTTCTCGCTCTCCTACTTTACGTAGGAGAGCTGCGACAACTGTGAGAAGACACTCGTGTCCCGCCCCTGCCTGGCGGTCTCATCGAGCTTTGCCCAGCTGACACAGGCAGACGCGGTGGAGGTCCTCCCATCCCGCCTCAGTCCCCACGCTCTAGGCCCTGCGTACCACTCCTGAACGCAGAGAGAGACGTGACATTGACATTAACACGGGATGCTCGGAACCTCCGAGTGGTGACACCCGGGAGAAACTCATCTCCCGGTTGCCTCAACATCGTCTTCCCTGTTCCACCCCTCCTCGTGCTACTACTATCGGGGAGAGTGAGGAACGACGGGTTCCGATGATTGGTGTCTGCCTGAGAGAAGCGTCATTGGCACCTTCCTCCAGGGAGGAAGTCCTCTACTTCTCGAGAGGATGGCCAATCTTCAAGTCGGGGTAAAGGTTTGTCTCGGACTGTGCTCTCCTCGTAGCCGCTACAAGGCGGCCCAGGAGCTGCCACTCCGAGATAACCCCTCACCCGCCTAAAAGATCGTCCAAGACCTTGGCAGGTCGAGCAAAAGCTCTACTTTTCCGTGAAAAGGCGGAAAATTCCGCCTTTTTCGACCAAAATCACGGAAAAGTTCGATCACCCGGCTGCACCCTCTCCGGGACTTGACACCTCGATTTTGAGTTTTTCACCTTTGGTCACGGAAGACCGCCTCGTTCCTGCAGTCTCTCCGTACCTCCGGCTTCCCACTCGTCGAGAGAGCAATATCACCGTGAGAGGGCCACGGGACATAATAATGCCTGTGAACTGCCTGGTTAGTCCCTGGAAGGATGTCACCAACAGCTCACAAGACACTACTCGTCCCGCCCCAGCCGGGCGTTCTCATCGAGCTTTGCCCTCCTGACACAGGCAGACGCGGTGGAGGTCCTCCCATCCCGCCTCAGTCCCCACGCTCTAGGCCCTGCGTACCACTCCTGACCGCAGAGAGAGACGTGACATTGACATTAACACGGGATGCTCGGAACCTCCGAGTGGTGACACCCGGGAGAAACTCATCTCCCGGTTGCCTCAACATCGTCTTCCCTGTTCCACCCCTCCTCGTGCTACTACTATCGGGGAGAGTGAGGAACGACGGGTTCCGATGATTGGTGTCTGCCTGAGAGAAGCGTCATTGGCACCTTCCTCCAGGGAGGAAGTCCTCTACTTCTCGAGAGGATGGCCAATCTTCAAGTCGGGGTAAAGGTTTGTCTCGGACTGTGCTCTCCTCGTAGCCGCTACAAGGCGGCCCAGGAGCTGCCACTCCGAGATAACCCCTCACCCGCCTAAAAGATCGTCCAAGACCTTGGCAGGTCGAGCAAAAGCTCTACTTTTCCGTGAAAAGGCGGAAAATTCCGCCTTTTTCGACCAAAATCACGGAAAAGTTCGATCACCCGGCTGCACCCTCTCCGGGACTTGACACCTCGATTTTGAGTTTTTCACCTTTGGTCACGGAAGACCGCCTCGTTCCTGCAGTCTCTCCGTACCTCCGGCTTCCCACTCGTCGAGAGAGCAATATCACCGTGAGAGGGCCACGGGACATAATAATGCCTGTGAACTGCCTGGTTAGTCCCTGGAAGGATGTCACCAACAGCTCACAAGACACTACTCGTCCCGCCCCAGCCGGGCGTTCTCATCGAGCTTTGCCCTCCTGACACAGGCAGACGCGGTGGAGGTCCTCCCATCCCGCCTCAGTCCCCACGCTCTAGGCCCTGCGTACCACTCCTGACCGCAGAGAGAGACGTGACATTGACATTAACACGGGATGCTCGGAACCTCCGAGTGGTGACACCCGGGAGAAACTCATCTCCCGGTTGCCTCAACATCGTCTTCCCTGTTCCACCCCTCCTCGTGCTACTACTATCGGGGAGAGTGAGGAACGACGGGTTCCGATGATTGGTGTCTGCCTGAGAGAAGCGTCATTGGCACCTTCCTCCAGGGAGGAAGTCCTCTACTTCTCGAGAGGATGGCCAATCTTCAAGTCGGGGTAAAGGTTTGTCTCGGACTGTGCTCTCCTCGTAGCCGCTACAAGGCGGCCCAGGAGCTGCCACTCCGAGATAACCCCTCACCCGCCTAAAAGATCGTCCAAGACCTTGGCAGGTCGAGCAAAAGCTCTACTTTTCCGTGAAAAGGCGGAAAATTCCGCCTTTTTCGACCAAAATCACGGAAAAGTTCGATCACCCGGCTGCACCCTCTCCGGGACTTGACACCTCGATTTTGAGTTTTTCACCTTTGGTCACGGAAGACCGCCTCGTTCCTGCAGTCTCTCCGTACCTCCGGCTTCCCACTCGTCGAGAGAGCAATATCACCGTGAGAGGGCCACGGGACATAATAATGCCTGTGAACTGCCTGGTTAGTCCCTGGAAGGATGTCACCAACAGCTCACAAGACACTACTCGTCCCGCCCCAGCCGGGCGTTGCCCGGCGGTCTCATCGAGCTTTGCCCTGCTGACACAGGCAGACGCGGTGGAGGTCCTCCCATCCCGCCTCAGTCCCCACGCTCTAGGCCCTGCGTACCACTCCTGACCGCAGAGAGAGACGTGACATTGACATTAACACGGGATGCTCGGAACCTCCGAGTGGTGACACCCGGGAGAAACTCATCTCCCGGCTGCCTCACCATCATCTTCCCTGTTCCACCTCTCCGAATGCCTCTATGTCTCGGAGAGTTGGGAGCAGGGGCGATGATGGGTGTCGTCTGCCTGCCTGACTGAGAGCTTGGTAGCTAGCTCTCAGCTGGTGGGGAGATCCTACCGTATCCAGCCTTAGTCCCCACGGTCTAGGCCCTGTATACCACTCCTGAATACAGAGAGACGCGTGACATTGACATTGGTGCTGGATACTCGGACCTCTCCGAGAGTGGTGGCTGTCGGCAGTGATTACTACTGCCAGGCAGCCTCAGATGCCTCTTCCTACTCTCCCTAGCTACCGGAGAGGTCGGAAGGAGAAAGTCATCGACACGCCTCCCTGGTTCGGCCGAACCAGGTATGTCTCTTTTCTCACTCGGCACCCCCTATATCAAGTTGGGGCAGAAATTCGTCATAATAATGTGGCAAACACTCGTACTTTTTTTTGTCGAATTTGATAGAAAATAACATCTAAAGGCTTGAAAAGCGCTTTAAATAAAATTAATTTTATAGAAAAAAAATTTTTCCGCGGCCCAGCTACCCCTCTCTATACATAATGCTTCCTCGCCCCGTATACCACCCCACCCGTCAGCAAAATTTAGTCAAAAAAATTTTGGGTGGTGCAGTGGCTTAACTTGAAATTTTTGGCATCCTTTCAAACTTCGGGAGAGTACGTTTCAGACCGAGACGAGCCTACTGGTAGTCTCTCCTGGAGATTTTTTTTCGAAAAACCAACTTTTTTTTTTTGGTGCAGCGGCTTAACGAAAAATCGAAAAAATTCTAAGTCCCCCGACCAAAATTTCGACCAAACCAGACTTCGGGAGAGCACGTTTCAGACCCAGACGAGTACGTGGGTAAGCTCGTTGCGAGACATTTTTAAAATTCCCTATATAAAATTTTCCGAAATTCTGTGGTGCAGTGGCTTATTGAAAAATCGAAAAAATTCTAAGTCCCCCGACCAAAATTTCGACCAAACCAGACTTCGGGAGAGCACGTTTCAGACCCGGACGAGTACGTGGACAGTCTCGTTCCGAGACACTTTGCTAATCCCCAGCCATTTTTTCGGACCAAAATTTTTTCTAAGTCCCCACTCGGGCAGACTCGAGAAAATTCTAAGTTCCCGACCAAAATTTCGACCAAACCAGACTTCGGGAGAGCGCGTTTCAGACCCAGACGAGTACGTGGGTACGGTCGTTGCGAGACATTTTTTAAATTCCCTATATAAAATTTTCCGAAATTCTCTGGTGCAGAGGCTTATCGAAAAATCCAAAAATTTTCAAAGTCCCCAGACCAAAATTTCGACCAAACCAGACTTCGGGAGAGCACGTTTCACACCCAGACGAGTACGTGGACACTCTCGTTCAGAGTCACTTTCCTAATCGCCAGCCATTTTTCGGGACCGACCGACCAAAATTTTTCAAAGTCCAGCACTCAACTCGGAGGGAAAATTTCTGACTCTGGGCGGCCCTATGATCGCCCTTGTCGAGCGCGGCCGAGAAATACCCTTCCCAAATCCAGGTTTTCACGGGAAATCTCGCGCAGCGAAACTTCCTTTCCTTCCCGCCGGGACTCAGGGTCGGAAGAGGAGATTTCTCAGGCAACAACGCGCGAGATTTTCCAAAGTCGGATTTTGGACTGAGGGGGGATATCTCTTACCGTGGGCGGCCATATGATCGCCCTTGTCGAGCGCGGCCGAGAAATACCTTCCCAAATCCAGCTTTTCACGGGAAATCTCGCGCAGCGAAAACTCCTCTCCTTCCCAGGCCCCCCGCCGGGACTTAGAGTCCAAAGAGGAGCTTTCTCGGGCAACAACGCGCGAGATTTTCCAAAGTCGGATTTTGGACTGAGGGGGGATATTTCTTACCGTGGGCGGCCATATGATCGCCCTTGTCGAGCGCGGCCGAGAAATACCCTTCCCAAATCCAGGTTTTCACGGAAAATCTCGCGCAGCGAAACTTCCTTTCCTACCCGCCGGGACTCAGGGTCGGAAGAGGAGATTTCTCAGGCAACAACGCGCGAGATTTTTCCAAAGTCGGATTTTGGACTGAGGGGGGATATCTCTTACCGTGGGCGGCCATATGATCGCCCTTGTCGAGCGCGGCCGAGAAATACCTTCCCAAATCCAGCTTTTCACGGGAAATCTCGCGCAGCGGAAAACTCCTCTCCTTCCCAGGCCCCCCGCCGGGACTTAGAGTCCAAAGAGGAGCTTTCTCAGGCAACAACGCGCGAGATTTTCCAAAGTCGGATTTTGGACTGAGGGGGGATATTTCTTACCGTGGGCGGCCATATGATCGCCCCTGTCGAGCGCGGCCGAGAAATACCCTTCCTAAATCCAGGTTTTCACGGGAAATCTCGCGCAGCGAAACCTCCTTTCCTTCCCGCCGGGACTCAGGGTCGAAAGAGGAGCTTTCTCAGGCAACAACGCGCGAGATTTTTCCAAAGTCGGATTTTGGACCGAGAGGGATATCTCTTACCGTGGGCGGCCATATGATCGCCCTTGTCGAGCGCGGCCGAGAAATGCCTTCCCGAATCCAGGTTTTCACGGAAAATCTCGCGCAGCGAAACCTCCTTTCCTTCCCGCCGGGACTCAGGGTCGAAAGAGGAGATTTCTCATGCAACATTGCGGGAGATTTTCCAAAGTCGGATTCGAAATCGTATTTTCCGCTAAGTCACCCTGAGCTATGCGTTTCTCAGGGAATCAACAGCACGCTGGACTTAGCGAATTTTTTCAATTTCGAATCCCAAACCCGGACCGTGGGGGCAAACTTCTTGCCGTGGGCGGCTCTATGATCGCCCTTGTCGAGCGCGGCCGAGAAATGCCCTCCCCAATCCGGCTCTTCACGGGAAATCTCGCGCAGCGAAACCTCCTTTCCTTCCCGCCGGGACTCAGGGTCGGAAGAGGAGATTTCTCAGGCAACAACGCGCGAGATTTTCCAAAGTCGGATTTTGGACTGAGGGGGGGATATCTCTTACCCTGGGCGGCCATATGATCGCCCTTGTCGAGCGCGGCCGAGAAATGCCTTCCCGAATCCAGGTTTTCACGGAAAATCACGCGCAGCGAAACCTCCTTTCCTTCCCGCCGGGACTCAGGGTCGAAAGAGGAGATTTCTCTTGCAACATCGCGGGAGATTTTCCAAAGTCGGATTCGAAATCGTATTTTCCGCTAAGTCACCCTGAGCTATGCAAATCTCAGGGAATCAACAGCACGCTGGACTTAGCGAAATTTTTCAATTTCGAATCCCAAACCCGGACCGTGGGGGCAAACCTCTTGCCGTGGGCGGCTCTATGATCGCCCTTGTCGAGCGCGGCCGAGAAATGCCCTCCCCAATCCGGCTCTTCACGGGAAATCTCGCGCAGCGAAACCTCCTTTCCTTCCCGCCGGGACTCAGGGTCGGAAGAGGAGATTTCTCAGGCAACAACGCGCGAGATTTTTCCAAAGTCGGATTTTGGACTGAGGGGGGATATCTCTTACCGTGGGCGGCCATATGATCGCCCTTGTCGAGCGCGGCCGAGAAATGCCTTCCCGAATCCAGGTTTTCACGGAAAATCTCGCGCAGCGAAACCTCCTCTCCTTCCCGCCGGGACTCAGGGTCGAAAGAGGAGCTTTCTCGGGCAACATCGCGGGAGATTTTCCAAAGTCGGATTCGAAATCGTATTTTCCGCTAAGTCACCCTGAGCTATGCAAATCTCAGGGAATCAACAGCACGCTGGACTTAGCGAAATTTTTCAATTTCGAATCCTAAACCCGGACCGTGGGGGCAAACCTCTTACCGTGGGCGGCCATATGATCGCCCTTGTCGAGCGCGGCCGAGAAATGCCTTCCCGAATCCAGGTTTTCACGGGATATCTCGCGCAGCGAAAACTCCTCTCCTTCCCGCCGGGACTCTGGGTCGAAAGAGGAGCTTTCTCGGGCAACAGCGCGCGAGATATTCCGAAGTCGAATTCAAAATCGTATTTCCGCAAAGTTCCCATGAGCTAGGCGTTTCCCAGGGAATCAACAAGACTCTGGACTCTGAGCGAAATTTCAATTTCGAATCCGACACCAAGACCGAGGGGGAATATCTCTTACCGTGGGCGGCCCTATGATCGCCCTTGTCGAGCGCGGCCATGAAATGCCCTCCCCAATCCGGCTCTTCACGGAAAATCTCGCGCAGCGAAACCTCCTTTCCTTCCCGCCGGGACTCAGGGTCGAAATAGGAGATTTCTCAGGCAACAACGCGCGAGATTTTCCCAAAGTCGGACTTTGGACCGAGGAGGGATATCTCTTACCCTGGGCGGCCATATGATCGCCCTTGTCGAGCGCGGCCGAGAAATGCCTTCCCGAATCCAGGTTTTCACGGGATATCTCGCGCAGCGAAAACTCCTCTCCTTTCCTCCCTGCGAAACCCTTTCGCCTAAGACAGTGAGAGGGGCAGGTCTCTGTCAAAGGCTTCCGGGTTCGAGGGATTCTTGACTCTCGTCCCTCACGTTAAAGCGGAATGCCTTGCCAGGAACAGGCATCCCGCCGGGACTTAGAGTCAA
>JABUQX010012286.1:0-7500 GCA_015478945.1 Trachelipus rathkii
GCGGGTTTTCCTTTCAACATTTTCGTTAGGGGTTGCAACAATTGAGCCGCCCCTACTATATTGATTCGGCAGAAGTTATATAGACCGAGGAAAGCCCTAAGTTGTTTGATAGTTGTTGGCCTTGCAACATTCACCACTGCATCGATTTTCTCCTTACTAGGCTTAACCCCCTTCTTGCTAACATTGAAACCTAGAAAGTCCGTTTCTTCGACTGCAAGTACACATTTTTCTGGGTTCAGATAAATTTTCATATACCTTAATCTCTCCAAAACTTTCTCCAACATTGCAACATGCTCTTCAAGAGTCGAACTGGCAATTAAATGTCATCTAAAAAACAAAAACGTTCGTATATAATATCTCCATAACGAAATGATTGAGACATAACAGCGGCTGGAAGCGCGACACTCTAAAGTTACAACTTATGTCCTTGGTAAATTATAACATAATAGTATAAAATAATCTGCGTTAAATTACTCAAATGGACAAGTCAATCAGTTGAATATATTTCTTATTGTTTTCCTCGCTGACTGAGGCAAGTTACTTATGGCAACCTTGCCGTAACGCTAGCCGTGTGTTAATAACTTGCATGTGCAATTGCGCAATATAGATGTGCCTTAATCTTCGGGGTGCCGCAGTAAGATATGTCAAGAAGGTTTGATCTTTGGTTAATAACCTCAGATCAGTACCAACAGCAAACTTCCTTCATCCGTCCCGACTTTGGCAAAAAAGCTAGTTGAAAACCCCAATTGCTTCTCCTTCTAGCGAAAATTGCAACTACATCCTCAGCGTCCATATAATAATATTTATTGATTTTTCGCTCCATCCTCCTTGCTTTTCTCAAAGTACGTTCGTGAGCTATGGTTCCTAAATTCCTCTCCTCAATTCGTATCGGTCCGATAACCCATTACCAGTCAACAACTGGCTATGTGAGGTAAGATTTGTCCCGCTAACTCGCATAAAAATCATACCCTCTCCCTTCAAATAGGACATACTTCTCTTCTTCTCCCTCCTCCCTTCCAGTTGAGATTCAAGTTTAATATTAAGTGCAATCTTCAACCTCTCCATAGTCTTACAAATCGTCTATACGCCTCCCCCTCGCACCTCGCCTATAGTTTCGTAGCGTCGGATTGTAGAAGCGAGCAGTAAATCGTCCTCAACCAGCTATTTAAAGATATATAGTCCCTGCTCGTTTTTTTTGTACGTCTTTCAGTAAGATAAGGACGCAGGTCCCAATCTTTTGAGCTGATCAATTCTTTAAATCTAAATTAGGTGCTTTATAAGGATTTAAGAATAATACTTGGTACTTCCTTATCTATCGTAAATTCTAAAATTATACTTAACTAAATTCGTAATTCGCAAAGCGGTATATTTAAAGAGACAAGCGGCCAGAAGAGGAATATAGAATTTCGTGTACAATGCTCCGAAAAAAATCAAAAAGCCCAATCAATTACTTTATATATGAAGAAATAACTACGTTTTGAGCGCTGGAGGATCAAAATAAATAGGAAACACCACTTAAAGTCTATATACTGAACCGTGTTCTTTGATGGTCAGGCACGCACGTAAGAAACTATGACAATTTGAATATCTGACCGGCAGAAGGTCCCATTGTCTATGAAAAAGTTCGTCTAACCCCGCAATTGGAACGAGATTTTGAGAATTCCATAATCATTTTATAATAAATGTTCATGCAGCCCCATTCTTTGCGGCCCTGGCACTCGGCCATCGGGGCCCCCTTCCTTATCTATTCAGAAGCACTCATCAAGGTGAGGCACTCCACAATCCTAAGTAAATAGGATTCATCTGCTAGTCTTATCCGCACACATTATATGATTTTAGTACATAAAATTAATTTCTAACGCCTTGCATTGTATATCTGATTTCAGCTAGTATTTGCCATAGCACTAGAGTCTAGCGAGCATTTATCAGGACAAGTCACACTGCCGAGTTATTTTCATTAAAATTATGATCCTCATAGATAATCGGATAAGATATATGAAGAATCTTCTTATTTCTAATCACTAATTATATCAATTCATCTTAATCTCTAAAGAAAGTGGACATCTTCGCGCCCTTTCAATTAATTACAAATTCATTTGTATCATTATTTTTTATCAATAAAGTAATGAGATTTTAAGTCAGCATCGAACCTTCCATTCCCGCCTCCTCCCCAGTGACTGGAGTGGGGGAGCGATAGGTTGACTCCGTCGGTGGAGGCAGCGACTCATTCACAAAGCTATTGTTTTCAAGAGTGCACAGGCGAGATGGTTTACTTTGTTCAATAACAATTATATTAGCCCCTAAATGAATTTACAAAACCGTTTTCGCCATCATACGAATCATTCCTGTTCTACCAATCATTATTATTATATTGCTATTAATTGTTATTTAACCTCATCTATTAGCGTATGAGTTACATAGTTATAAAATTGAAGATGACTCTGCTCCTACTTTATTTGACATCTAGCGCAAGCCGACTTCATGTTGGGGGATAAAGGGGCGGTATGAATCACTTAGGAAACCCCCCTGCACCTTGAGTATACTATCTCCATTACAAGTGATATTTCAAACTCCATTCTTACAATCTACTCTGAACATAAACTCAATCATTTCCATCATACCAGATTAATATAATTACAGATTATTAGCTAAAAACTATTACTATTATGGCCATTAAGATTAGCATGCTCATTATTATTATAGAAATTATTATAAACCGACACGTGCATTATATTATAATTAATTATTGGTATCATACTAATATTTTTCGTTCCATAAGCAATTAATTATTATAAAAATCGTCCTAACACTCTCATAATGTGTCTACTCGTATTCTATTATATTAATAAATTACGATTGACTATAATTTCTACTGTTATTATGATTATTGTATATAGATAAGTATAACTTGTTCTTCTTTAACTATAGAAAAAATAATATTAGTCAGTCCCCTCACAGCACCTAAAATTATTGGTATATTATCTAATGACAAAAGTATTACATTGGAGGTAATCTAATCATCACATATAGGTCTCCTACTTTGCCACATAAGCGTCGTTTTTCCCTCTTTCCCCATACACTTCACACCTTCACATCCAGTTGGGCCCCGGGAGTCGACCCACGGACCAGCCCTTCATTTTTTGAATGGTTGACGCTTCTGTTGTGGGGTGGAGGAGTTGCCGGGGGTTTGCGACTATTCTAAGTGTGTATATCTATACGGACCAATATCGACCTTACACGCAGGGCTGGTATAATATAAAGTGGAATATCCATCTATTTTCTATTCCTGAAGGAAGTCTCATGTATCTTCTTCATTAACCATGGCTTCAGTTATGCAAATAATGTCCCTAGATTCTCAATTCTATAGTATAACTAAGCAGCGTCAATCTTTTTTTTAATATTTCTAGGCTATGAGCATTTTGGTAAAAGACATTCGAAATGCCCATTGGTGATCAATTAAAATATTTTCGACCTAATAGTCGAAATCTAAAGGCGCCTTCCTGTACTAGGCTCAGCAGATCCAAACTGTTATTTTTATTATATATTTTGAGCTTCGGTAGAACAAATTCTTCCTCTTGAATTTTGATCCAATTATTGGGGGTGGGGAATGTTCTTCCCGATATTCTTGATTTTTTACTACGAGAACCTGTCACAGCGTCCTTCAGCCAGAGCTCTAAATGACGCTCTGGCTCGTGACATACTTAGTTTTTTTCTTTATCGGTCTCGCATTTTAATTTCATGAGGATTAATTCCAGTACCGACCTTATACCCACTTCCTCCTGTACTAATGTTCTTTCTGTTGAGTTGAACTCATGGGTACGACCTTTTACTCTGGCTGAGTACGCATGAGGTCGTTATTCTCAGAGAGAATTCGCCAGAGTTATCTGTTTTTCACCGCCCTCACCCATCAACCCGGCGGGGGCTTAAAGCGTCGTATGTCACCTAGTTTTTGATATACAAATTAATCTCACGTGGTAACACTGAAAAGCCCCAACAGTTTTGGGAAAGACCAAAATTTGTTGAAAATTGGTCGGGTACGCTCTAATATGTGAACTCCAATTCATGCACTTACATTCCCTCAAAGCAAGGAGAGTATTTATCGATTCTCTGTTGTACCATATGAAGGTGAGCACTCTATGGATAATATTTGCTTAGCTCGCAATCGTAAGAGAAAGAGTTCTCTAATGATACTCTGCGCACAAATCTCGTCCATCAAAATCTAATATTTTGTCCTTGAAGCAGCTATAATTTTGAAAATCCTACTCGAAAATGGAATAACCTCTCGAGCCATATTCATTTTATCATATTCATAATCTCTCCTAAAGTCTCTTAGCGCCTACTAACAACCTCGGATGGGAGCTCCACTCCTTACCCTTTGACCCTGCCTGATCGACTGCCACAGACTTCTACTTAGGTCTATAAATACTGCTCCATTTTCCCACGCAGGACAAATGTGCATGCAGGAGGTTGAATAGAGATACTTCCTTTTTCTTTATTACTTTTCACACTCTATGCTTTTATCATGCTTCTGATAAAATTAATATGAAATGGAACAACTCATATATTCTCAAATTGAGGAAAGTGGTCATCAACGATTTGGGTAAATTCCATTTGCCTTATGGTTTATATTTTTTTTTTCTGAATGTAATCCAAAAAGTATTACCGCTCTATATCCTTTTGATTGCTAATGATGTTATAACATTAGGTTAAAGAGTTCCTATAATTGTTGTATATCTGCCAGCAATACCACTCTCAAAGGCCATCAATATTATATGTCGTTTGTAGGGGAGAGGAGATAGTATTCGTCGATTTGAGGGGGAGATTTCTTTTTCACTCTTATCTATTCCTTTTCCTCCCTAAGGAGTGGGGGTAAAGGATACTCTTTTCACACAGGCTTGTATATTGACTTCATATCCACTTTCATTAGAAGTGTTTCATTTTGCGAAGTCATGCGTTATTCGTTATTGTGATGTTCTGTCATCCTTTTCTTACATATATACGCCCGGCATCGTAATTAGGAGGGGCTTTTTTTCTGGGGGAGTGTGATTTGGGGTCTTTTGATAATGATTGAAATAGAACGACCCGTGAGAGTTCACATAGCTACGTTAGCTTGCTCTTCGGCTCAGAATATTCTATATGACGACTTTCTTTATTTATGTTAGACTTCTGGCATTCTTAACAACGGTTTTTTTTATCTCCTCTTTTTTTTCTTTTGTTGTTGTTTGAGGGAAAGCTTTCTTAAAGGCCTAATTGTGAATCTTGGCGGGGCTCATATCATTTCAAGATACACATAGGGTTTCTTATTTCTAATTTCACCTAGGTTTTTCTCACGGGGAAATATATGTAGAAACTGTATATTATTTAAATTTATGTGTTATGTTTATATCTTGTTGTGTGTTTTGTGTTTTGATCGTTTCACTTTAAATATTTTTACACATGTGATAGAGAATTATTTTGTATTATTAGGATTTTGCGTTTGTTTTCACTTCAGTCTGTGTATTAATTAAGAGAGCAATAGCTATTTTGAAATTATTCTCACTGCTTTTTGTAACAAACATCTCACAAAGGAGCACTCAGTTAGGTAAATGGGAGGATGTTCTAAGGCTTAAATAATCAAATTGGGCAGATCAAACAATTCTTTGTATAACCTTTGATGAGTTAATAGCAGTGATACATGAAAAAGGGGTAATTACTTTTATTTTTTATTTGCTACACAAATATAAGATGTGTAATTCAAATGTATCAATATTTAAACGAATTTTATACACTAATATGGGTCGAGTTCACGAGTTATCTAAACTACATATTGGTGAAGGTTAAGGTATAAACAAAATTTCATATAAATTTATAGGCACAGGTCTAAATGACAGACAGTTTTTCAAATCATCTGAAAATACACTAAAACCTTAAGCAATTCCCCTAATATTTATTGATTGACCTTAATAATTTATTGGTTTAGTTTTATCGCATTTTTTTATTTTGGTTTTAAGTGTTTAAAGATTTGTTTAATAAGGTGATTGTTGTTGTTTTTTTTAACTGTTTTTATTTATTTACTGTGATTGTTGTTTTTTTTTTGTTAATTTTTTTTAGTTAGGTTAAATTTATTTTCAGTTTATTTGGTCAGATTAGGTTTAGTAAGGCTAGGTTAGTTTTAATAGGTTAGGACTTAATTTTGATTTTATATTTAATTTTAATACATTTGCAGTATACTGTGCAAAAATTTTGAAAATCGGAGGTGAAGCCCTTTATCTAAATAATTACCAATTTTAACATTTAATATATAAAGGGTAAAAAGTTGCTAAATCTGGTTAAAGGCAAATTTTTTACACTTTAAAATTTAATTTATCTTTAAATTTTTAATACATTTGGCAGAGTAATTGTGCAAAATTTTGAAATCGGAGAGAAGGCCCTCCTTTATCTAAAACAATTACCCAGATAAATAATAATAATATATATATATATATATCATATATATATATATATAATATATATAATATATATATAGTATAATTTAATATAATATATATATATATTTATATTATATTTAATATATATATATCTATATATATATATATATATAATAAATATATAAATATATATATATATTATATATAGTATATATATATATATATATATAATATATATATGGATCTTGTAAGCTTTTATATAGAGAGAGCCCTATTTTATAAACGCGGCGCTACTTGAACTTAAAAATCCCAAATTTAAGGGAAGTGAGATTTAACATTATTATAAATATAAAATTTTTCACTTCAGTGAAGCCATATAAGTGATATTCAAGTAGTCTTTTTTTTAGATTATTTTTTTTATTATTATTTAATATCTGTGTTAATTTTATCATACTCTTGACATATTTTTATAGAATTTAAATCAGACGCAAGCACACATATATCAGATAAATGTACATTTGTACACACAACTTTTTTTGTTTTAATCGCTGGTGGTTTGGAAACTAGTGGTTCTCGTTTACATGTAATAAATAGACTAACAGAATTTGAATTTGATGTAAAAGAAATTAAATCGCTACTAGAACATATTGATCCAAGTAAAGCTGCAGGTCCTGATGGTATATATGGTAGAATTCTAAAAGAGGGTAGTAGCAGTATTGCAAAGGCATTGTTTTTGATTTTTAAACGTTCCTTAACATTTAGTGAGGTACCAGATGACTGGAAAACTGCATATGTTGTGCCTATTTATAAGAAAGGTAGTAAGGAAGATTTGGGAAATTATAGGCCAGTTAGCTTAACATCTCTGGCTGTAAAAATTTTGGAAAAGTTACTGAAAAGTTATATAGAGAAACATTTGGATGATAACAAATTACTGTATGATTCTCAGCATGGTTTTAGAATGGGGAGATCATGTCAAACAAACCTTTTAGAATTTATGGATTATGTTACTGACTGCATTGACAAAGGAGAACCAGTTGATATTATTTATCTTGACTTTAGCAAAGCCTTTGATAAAGTTCCCCACAAAAGGCTG
>JABUQX010012286.1:10000-17500 GCA_015478945.1 Trachelipus rathkii
CGTACTTTTCGAGATACAATTTTTTTTTACATTGTGGTATTAAGCTTTAAAAAAACGCTTGGATTCCAAATATGTATTTGGTTGTCTTGTTGGTAATGTAGCTCTCTTCCATTGTGATCTCCTCTTCCTCCTCTCTCTCTCTCTTCCTCTCTCTCCTCATCATCTCTCTCTCTCTCTCTCTCTTCATCCTCTCTCTCTCTCTCTCTCTCTCTCTTCCTCATGTGATCAGAAACTAAACGTGCACTAAAGTAAAAACAAGATTTATATTATAGTATATATATATATATATATATATATATATATTTATTATACTATATATATATATATATCTATACTTATATATATATAATATATATATATATATATATATAGTATTATATATATATATATATATATATATATATATATATATATATATAAATATATATATAAATTTTTTGAACTTCACAAATTTCTTGCTGAATTTATTTTATATGTAAATAGAATTTATTTCTTACCGTTATAATCTATATTTCACCGTTAAAATAATTAAAATTTTCATCTTTTTCGCGTAATAAAAAAATGACCAAGGAGTTGACCTGTACCTATATATATATAATATATATATATATATATATATATATATATATATATATATATATATATATATATATATATATATATATATATATCTAGAGGTATTTCTACAGGGGGCTCTGTCCCCTGTACCCCCCGGCCTATGAGTGGTTAGATGACTTAGTATATATATATATATATATATATATATATATATATATATGATATATATATATATATATTATATATATTATAATAGTTATATATATTATATATATAAATATTTTAATTTATAATATATATATGAAAAAAAATAAAAAAAAAGTTAAAAACTAATAAAACCTAGATTTTGGGTGTAAAATGTAGATATTTGTGACACCAAAAAAAATTTGTAGATGTTTTACAGACTTAATTTTGATTTTATATTTAATTTTAATACATTTGCAGTATACTGTGCAAAAATTTTGAAAATCGGAGGTGAAGCCCTTTATCTAAATAATTACCAATTTTAACATTTAATATAGAAATGGTAAAAAGTTGCTAAATCTGGTTAAAGGCGTTTTTTACACTTAAATTTAAGTTTATCTTTACTTTTAATACATATGCAGAGTATTGTGCAAAAATTTTGAAATCGGAGAATAGGCCCTTTATCTAAACAATTACCATAATATATATATATAATTATATAATATATATATATATATATATATTTATATATTATATATAATATATATATATATTATATATATTAATATATTATAATATATATATATATTATATATATATATATATATATAGTTACTACTTTATAACCTTATGATCTAAAGTAAATTTTTCATATTAATTTATATTAATTGAAAGTAAATATTATAAGAAATGTAAAAATTTAAGGGAAAAAATGTTTTAATACTAAGTTAGTTTTTTATATGGAAAATAAATCAAATATAATATAAAAAAAAAGCTAGATCATGAGGAATTTGCAGCCGAAATTTTTTTTATTCGTGACGTATTAGGCGTGACGTAATACAACTTAAAAATGTTGCCAGATTTCACAATATAAATATATATATATATATATATATATATATATATATATATATATATATATATATATATATATATATATATATATATATATATATATATATATATATATATATTATGTAGCTCTTGCGATATATATAAGGTATTACAGCCAAAGTAGGGGTAGAGCCGACGGGGAACATAGGGGGACGCGTTTTCCTTACCCCGTAGGGGGTGGAGGAACCCCCGCGACACCCAAATACCAAAGAGCGGGGGTTCCGGAGACCCTCCCCGGAGGGGGGGAAATAGTCCTACCCTGTCATTCACCGGAAGGCCGAGAGACCCCGACTCTTTCCATCTTTGCGGTTTACCCTTGGGTATTCCTTTAGTTAAAGGAATACCCAAGGGTAAACCGCAAAGATGGAAAGAGTTGGGTCTCTCGGCCTTCCGGTGAACGACAGGGTAGGACTATTTCCCCCCCTCCGGGGACTCGGAACCCCGCTCTTTTGGTATTTAGTGTCGCAATTCCTCACCGCACCTTATTAAGCAATCCCTAATATCTTATATATATATATATATATATATATATATATATATATATATATATATATATATATATATATATATATATATATATATATATATATATATATATATATAATATATTTATATTGTGAATCTGGCAACATTTTTAAGTTGTATTACGTCACGCCTCAAGGTCATGAAGGACATTGTCAGATTTTTGATATCTGCTTTTTTTAACATTATCTTTGCCTGATTTTCCATATAAAAAACTAACTTATTATTAAAACATTTTTTCCCTTAAATTTTTACATTTCTTAGAATATTTACTTTCAATTAATATAAATTAATATGAAAAATTTACTTTAGATCATAAGGTATATAAAGTAACTATGTCCATATATATATATATATATATATATATATATATATATATATATATATATATATATATATATATATATATATATATATATATATATATATATATATATATATATATATATATATATAATATATATAAAATAACTATATATATATATATATATATATATATATATATATATTAGTTGAACATAATACTAAACAGTTTTAAGCATTATTTCTATATTTACGGTAGCCTACCTAAAGGTAGCTTAAAGCTAAAATCAATATTAGCATTTACATTGTAAAATTAGGAAACAATGATTACCTTTCAATAATGTTAGTATCTCTTCAAGATTAAATTTCCTTAAAAATTCTTCCATTCTTTAAAAGTAGGCACTACAATAACATTAACGTTAAAAAAAAAATACGAATTTCGGTAATCGACTATGACACTATGACATTCTACATCAAGACTCAGGAACCAGGAAAATTTGTTATTCAGTAATGCCAACTTGCCAAGGGTTGCCAACATAACATTACGTCATAAAATTTTATTGTGATTATAGTTAGAAAAATAGTTAAGAAAAAAATCAAGAAAAGTCTCCAATGGTAAAACATTGATTCTAAAAAATATAAATGCATATATATAAAAAAAAAAATAATCAACCAAGAAAAGAGGATTTTTCGGTGTTATGAAAGTGTTCCCTTCCGAACGTTCGATTTCGTCCGCCATCAGAGTAACATAATTAAGTTTTTTAATATTTAGCATTTTTAAAACCAATAACTTATTCTTTATATAATTTCACAGGGTTACTATATGGTACATAATAACATGTTTAAGACGGGAAATTGAGTTTTTTTTTTTTTACTTTTTATGTCATCTATAAAGGTATCTGCGAAAAAAAAAAATTAAAACCCGACATCCCATTCTTGAAAAAAAAATCTTCATACGAAAAAACATCTATTTAGGTATCATAGAAGCCCCCTTAAAAAAAATTTTTCACATCCCACCCCCCCTTATTATAAAAAAAAAAAAAAAAGATTTATAACACCCCCTATATATATATATATATATATATATATATATATATATATATATATATATATATATATATATATATATATATATATATATATATATATATATATATATATATATATATATATATATATATATATATATATATATATATATATAAACTTCCACAAAAAAAAAAAACTATATTTTTAAATTATTATATCTTTTATAAAAAAAAAAAAAAAAACATTAGTGGAATCAGCATCGAATTCTAGTTAGGAAAACACACCTTTGTTTTTTTTTATTTATTTTTTTTTTTCAAGAACGGTAGGTCAGATTTTAATTTTTTTTTTTTCGAAGATAGCCTCTATGATACATAAATTAATGATGTAGGCGTAAAAATTTTATTACTTTTGTTTTTAACCAACCACTCACGGGCTCAGGGGGTACGGGGGACTCCACCCCCCGTAAATATACCCTGTGGGTTTGCATGTTTTTTACTTTTATATTACTTTTTGTTTTCAACCAACCACTCACGGGCTCGGGGGTGTACGGGGGTGGAGCCCCCCGTAAATATCCCCAAGTGGCTTTGAATTTTTTTTCATTTTTTATGGCATCTATAGAGGCTATCTGCGAAAAAAAATTTAAAATCCGACCTACCGATCTTGGAAAAAAAAAAAAAAAAGTGTGTTTTCCTAACTAGAATTCGATGCTGATTCCACCAATGTTTTTCTTTTTTTTTGTAGCTATAGTAGTTTTTAAGATATGGATTGGTGCTTTTGTGGAGGCTGACCTATATATATATATATATATATATATATATATATATATATATATATATATATATATATATATATATATATATATATATATATATATATATATATATATATATATATACTCATATATATATATAGCGACAAAAATTTATTTATCATTATGAATAAGTTTCGTTACCATTAAAATAATTCAATTTGGTTACAGAACATCTATAAATTTGGTTACGAAAACAACCAGCATTTATTTCCAGTTACTAATTTGTCTAACAAAAGTCGATTAGTTAGAGCAGCTAATATTATTTGGTTAAAATTCGGTGTTTATTATCAATAACAAAATATTTTCATTAACATAACCAATTTTTTGTCAATAAGCTCTTAACCAAAATAATTTGTTTATCATAAACAAACAATTCTTTCAGTGTATATATATATATATATATATATATATATATATATATATATATATATATGTATATGTCTCATAAATATACTATATATATATATATATATATATATATATATATAAATATATAAGAAACTATTTTGATTGGCCCTCACGAAAAAAAATGTATACATCACTGTATATGTATATATATATAAATATATATGTATATATATATATATATATATATATATATATATATATATATATATATATATATATATATATATATATATATATATATATATATATATATATATATATATATATATATATATATATTAATATATATATATATATATATATATATATATATATATATATATATATATATATATATATATATATATATATATATATATATATATATATATAATATATATATATATATATATATATATATATATATATATATATATATATATATATATATTTTATGAAATATATATATATATATATATATATATATATATATATATATATATATATATATATATATATATATATATATATATATATATATATACTATTTAAAAACCCTTAGTTGCTAACTAGGTAGAATTATATTAAACAACACATTAAAAACACTTTACTAAAACATATAAAACTGATAAAATTAACAGGGACGAGCTTTCGCCAACTTTTTGGCCTTTTTCTAGTCAGAACAGTGAATGGAGGAAGTATTGATTTTCTATGAAGTTTATTTCCTTATTCGTTTAGTTGTTTTTTTAAAAGACTATTATAGAATGGAGACATTTTCATGCAGTTATTTTGTATTGCATCTATTTTTTTGTAATCTCCAGAGCAGCATCTATTAAAGTTGGGAAGGTTATGGATACAAAAAGCTTCTGCTATTTTTCGTTTATTGGTATCTTGTATATTTCTGATTTTTTGCATGTTATTTGTATTAATATGATGGTTGAGTGTTAGTCTATGTTGTGTGAGTGCGGAGTTTTCTTCGTGTGTGTCTAAGTCGTGTTTATGCTGATTTTTTCTACGTTTGAAGTCTATTGTTTCTCCGAAATATTGCTTATTGCAAAGGGTGCATGGAATTTTATATAAACAGGGGGGTTGTTGAATTTTGATTTGGGGGGTTTAATATTTTTTTGATAAGGATATTATTAGAAGGGATCAACTGTATATGTTTTGGTATGAGATTTTTTATGTTCGTTAGGTTTATATGTGGTATAGGTATGTATGTTTTTTTCGAATTAGGTTGGGTTATGTGTGCTTGATGATATTTTTTCTTTGCTTTTTTATATGCTGTATTTATAATATTGGAGGGGTATTTGAGTTTTTGAAAAGTGGTTTTTAAAAATTGTGTTTCTTTATTTAAATGTACCGGAGAACAGATTTTGAAGGCTCGTAGGTATAGGGATGAGAGAGTAGCTAGTTTTGTGTGTGTGCGGAGTACCAATGTATGTATGTGGGGTTGGCTGTGGGTTTTCTATAGACTGTGAATGAGGGTTTTGTAGTATGATCGGTTGTTATCAGTGTGTCTAGAAAAGGGAGGGTGTTATTGTTTGATGTTTCCATAGTATATTGTATATCTGCGTGTATATATAGTGTTAATGAAATTTAAAATGTTGTGTGGGACTGCTGCAAATACATCTATGTATCTGAGCCACACGCAACCAGAAAGAAGTTGATGTGGAAGGATGTAATAGTGTTCAATGAGTTCCATGTAAATGTTGCTGAGCATGGGAGACAGTGGAGAACCCATGCTCAGGCCTTGTGTTTGTTTAAAGAATTGTTGGTCAAATTGAAAATAGTTATGTTGTAAAGTAAGGAGTATAAGTTGTTTTAAAATAGAAAAGGGGTGAGAAAAAGTGATGTTGTTTTCGTTTACGTATTTAGTTAAAAGTTCAAGTAGATGTGGGACAGGGACCGATGTGAAAAGAGATATTACATCATAGCTTACGAAAGTGTGTGTTTTTGTATTAGTGGAGGAAATTTTATGGATGAAATCTTCTGTATTTTTTAAGTGTGAGGTAGAGATAGTGCCGAGTAAAGGTTTAAGTTGTTTGGAGAGCCATTGTGAGAGTTTGTAAGTGTTGCTGTTTGTGTTGGCTATTATAGGTCTTATAGGTATGTTTTGTTTGTGTGTTTTTGGTACTCCGTAGAATTGTGGTATGTTGGTCATGTACGCTTTTAGTTGTTTATGGAGTTGAGGTGAGTTTTTAAGTATGCTGTTAAGGTTAGAGTTAAATGTAGCTTGTGACGTGGTGTGTGGGTTCTTTGTAAGTTTTTGGTATGTGTGTGTGTTTAATAGGGATAAGCATTTTGTATTATAATCATGTGTGTTAAGAATTACTATGTTATTACCTTTATCTGCTCTGGAGATTACGATGTTTTTGTTGTTTTTCAAACTTTCCAGAGCGGTGTAGAATTTCAACGGCATCTTTGGAGATGTGTCAGTTGCTATTGCAGAGAAAAGGAATCCTGTTAGTATATCTGTGTTGCATCCTGGGTTTTTTTCTGTTTTTTTCCAGATTTCTAAATCCTGCAGGAAACGAGGCCAAGGATCTTTGTTTTGAAGGGCCATAGATAAACCAAAACCCAACAAGTCGGATTCATCTGTTGTTGGTACATAAGTTGATAAATTAATTATTGCGTTGTGATCGGTGTCAGTATGCCAAACGCTCTGGGAGTAAATTATATTAAATTTTCTTTTCAGTTGTTGAGCTTTGATTTTCAGTTGTTGAGCAATAATTAATTTATCAACTTATGTACCAACAACAGATGAATCCGACTTGTTGGGTTTTTGGTTTATCTATGGCCCATTCAAAACAAAG
>JABUQX010012286.1:22500-30000 GCA_015478945.1 Trachelipus rathkii
TTTTTTTCCGCAATAAAATTTTGCCAGGATTCCAACAATATATTCCCTTTCCTGTAAAATTTCTGGATACGAGATATGGATCGATGATAGTTGTCGCTCTAAACCAAATATCACCTAAAAAACAAAAAATTTCACAATTTTGTCGGTAATAAAACTATTATAATAAGTGAGCTTCCACACCTTTAAGAATATTAAAAAATTTTTTTAGATATTATTTAAATCTTACTTAACTAAACTTATAATAATTAATAATTTCACCTCACTAAACTTATGTTATTAATTTATTTCACTTTCCATTAAACTAAACTTATATTAGTAATTCATTTCACTTCCATTTTATTTTCAATAACTAGCTATCTAACTTATTAGAAAAAAGTTCAATCTTTTAACACTATGAGGCGTTGCTGTTCATTGTGTTCGATTTAGTTGATTTTAAAATAAAATCGGCTTTAGCTTAACTGGATGCTGATAATCAACAAGAGCCAATAATAATAATAATAATAATGGGCCTTCATATTGTTTTTTGTAAAACTTGTTACACAAATATATTTGTAAACAAATTACTACGTGTTATTGTTTTAGCATTTTCTGATCGTTAAATAGATTTAAATGAAGTAAATTAATTATCATTAATTATACGTATTTTCATTTGTTCCAATAATTTTCATGATGGTTGCATCCAAAGTCTTTTAAATATCTGTTTGGCAGATAAGTTATACATTATTATTTTTATATTAATAGGATTTCTTATGTTGATTTAATTAATTGATTGGTTATATAATTAAATTCATTGTTTAAATTAGATAATAATACAAGTTAAAATTTGTTTATATATGTAAACTGATAGGATATTTGTTTACATTCGAACGTTCCAACGAGAATCAAGAATTTTTGAATATCTCGATGCAACAGGAAGCAAATCCAAATATTTGTGAAACACATCTTAAGATTTGCGCGTAGGTCAGTAAACTTCCTAGTATCTTCATTCCATAAAACGTTTGCTTCATTACTGTCATATTTTGTATCCTATCTTGATAACTATATATTATTGGATATATGATTTTAAAACTATTTTATCTACCTCCCAAAGGTTATCCCCGCATTTCGTTGTATCAATACAAATGAATTTAATGAAATAATTAAAATTAAAAGTGTAATTATTAAGCTTTATTTTTTTTTCTTTTCGAATCCTTTTTCTTTATTTACTTAAATTTAAAGAAAAATTAATGTGAACGTTAAAAAATTATATATTTTGGGATTACTACTTTTATGATACAAAACTAATCAACCTTATATATATATATATATATATATATATATATATATATATATATATATATATATATATATATATATATATATATATATATATATATATATATATATATATATATATATATATTTATATATAAATAATAATATATATATATATATATATATATATATATATATATATATATATATATATATATATAATATATATATATATATATATATATATATATATATATATATATATATATATATATATATATATATATATATATATATATATATATATATATATATTTATAATAAGGGGTATATATATATATATATATTTATAATATATTTATATATATATATATATATATATATATATATATATATATATATATATATATGTATATAATATATATTTATAGATATAAAAAAAAAAATACATATATATAATAATAATATATATATATATATATATATATATATATATATATATATATATATATGGGCGTCGTCATGGGGGCAGCTGCCCCCCCTAGAAGTGTTTACTCTCTTCTCAAAAGCAACACCACTCTTTCTTGCGATGCAGAGAGTTTTAGAGTACAGCCCTACATCATATGGCTTCATTTCCTACGTACTAAAGGGAACAAGCTATAATATATCAAAAGGAAGGTCAGTTTGTGTAATTTTTCTATACTCTTTTAACGTTTAATTAAAATTGGTAGTATCGTTAATTCGTTATACTAGATCCAAGATTTCTTAATTAGGCCTCGCCTATTTTTTGCATAATATGTGTGTGCGTATATATATATATATATATATATATATATATATATATATATATATATATATATATATATATATATATATATATATATATATATATATATATATAATATTTATATATATATATATATATATATATATATATATATATATATATATATTATATATATATATATATATATATATATAAACAAATATATATCTATACACGGAATGGGAGATCGGATCAAAAAAAAATTTCACAGGTAGCCTCTATGATACATAAATAGATGTTTTAGGGGCGAAATGAAATTTTCTTGACCTGACCTAACCTAACCTAACCTAACCTAACCTAACCTAACCTAACAACCTAACACCTAACCTAACCTAACCTAATTTCGCCCCTAGAACATTTATAAAAAAATTTCATTTCGCCCCTAAAACATCTATTTATGTATCATAGATGCTACCTGAATTTTTTTTGATCACACCTCCCGTTCCGTGTGGCCGTTAAAGAAACTTTGTCATATATATATATATATATATATATATATATATATATATATATATATATATATATATATATATATATATATATATATATATATATATATATATATATATATATATATATATATATATATATATATATATATATATATATATATATAAATATATATATATATATATATATATATATATATATATATATATATATATATATATATATATATATATATATATATATATATAATAATATATTTATTTTGTATATATATATATATATATATATATATATATATATATATATATATATATATATATATATATATATATATATATATATATATATATGCAGCGATCAATTGTATGCATATGGATTTAGGATTATTTTCTACTTTTATTGTAAAACTGGGAATTTTGAATAGCGACATCTTGGGTTTCGATGGCTGTTCTACGATGTCTGGCAAAGAAGGAGGTGTCCAAGCAATATTGCGGAAAAAGTATAAAAAAGCATTGTTCTTTCATTGCTCTTCACACAAACTAAATCTAGTAGTAAATGATTTGAACACAATACCAGAAATCCGCAATACTGTGGGAACTATAAAGGACATTATTACGTTTTTCGCGAGTCGGTCTTGAGAAGAAAATTAATGCCAAACATCCCAAGTCTATGCCAGACCAGATGGTCTGAACAACACAAGTGCATCAGAGTGTTTAAGGAGCACTTTGTACGAATGATGCAAGCATTAGAAACCCTTTCCATTGAAGGAAATACCGCCACAAGAAAAAGCGCTTTTCAGTTTCATTCAGCGGCATGTAAGTCGTCATTCATCATGGCTATGATATTGATCGCGAAGTACTCTGCGATGTTAGAGCCAGTTGTAAATGCTCTCCAATCCAAGACCTTGGATATCGTCAAAACCTCGCAGCACATTCAACACATTGTGGAAATGGTTAGGAGCCATCGGAAAGATGAAGAAAAAATCCCCGATGAAGTGTTAAAAGAAGCTAATCAAATCGCCGAGCAACTGGGACTTGATCTGAATATACCACGGATTGTTGGTAGGCAGCAGTACTTCAGCAACCATCCAGCAACAAATCCCACGGAGTTTTGGAGAAGATCCATAACAATTCCACAGAACTGGATCCTGAGAAATGCGCGGGCTTAGGTTTCGATGGCTGTTCTACGATGTCTTGGAAAGATCGTTTCCAAGCAATATTGCGGAAAAAGTATAAAAAAAGCATTGTTCTTTCATTGCTTTTCACACAAACTAAATCTAGTAGTAAAGGATTTGAACACATACCAAAAATCAGCAACACCGTGGGAACTATAAAGGACATTATTACGTTTTTTCGCGAGTCGATCCTGAGAAGAAAATTAATGTCAAACATCCGAAGCTTATGCCAGACCAGATGGCCTGAACAACACAAGTGCATCAGAGTGTTTAAGGAGCACTTTGTACGAATGATGCAAGCATTAGAAACCCTTTCCAATGAAGGAAATACCGCCACAAGAAAAAGCGCTTTTCAGTTGCATTCAGCGGCATGTAAGTCGTCATTCATCATGGCTATGATATTGATCGCGAAGTACTCTGCGATGTTAGAGCCAGTTGTAAATGCTCTCCAATCCAAGACCTTGGATATCGTCAAAACCTCGCAGCACATTCAACACATTGTGGAAATGGTTAGGAGCCATCGGAAAGATGAAGAAATAATCACCGATGAAGTGTTAAAAGAAGCTAATCAAATCGCCGAGCAACTTGGACTTGATCTGAATATACCACGGATTGTTGGTAGGCAGCAGCACCGCAGCAACCATCCAGCAACAAATCCCACGGAGTTCTGTAGAAGATGCTTAATAATTCCGTATCTGGATTCTATAACCTCTTCTTTGGAATTACAGTTTTCTACTGAAAATACACCTGCTTTTGCATTGACATATCTACATCCTTTCCTTGTGTTACTCATAACAATCGATGAGTTAAAGGAAAAGACAGCTTCATTTTATAGTTTTTACCACTTAGAAGGCATTTTGGTACAAAATTTGGAAGGACAAGAAACTGAGTAGTGAAGAACTTGTTGAAGATCTTGTTGTCTCCCAAGTCTTAAAGGAGACTGAACCTTTCTTTCCGTCGACGAAAAAGGCTTTGATGATACTACTCGCCCAGCCATGCACCACCAGTACAGTAGAGCGCTCTTTCAGTACTCTGCGAAGGATCAAGACTTGGCTACGAAGTACTATGGAAGACGACAGGTTAAACGGGCTGGCTGTGATGAGTGTACACAGAAAACTTGTGTTTGATAATTATGATTATTTTATTCAAACAGTAGTTGATAAATTTGCCTTGAATCCAAGGAAATTACTTTTTTAATAATTTCAATTTTGCAACTGCTCTATATTGTGAATTTTCCATCATTGCATATTGTATTTGATATTCTATTGTTTTAATAAAATAATTTTTTTTAAATATTAATCATTTAATTATCCATACAAATGTTTCTAGTTTTATGTCTTCTTTCTTTTATATATATATATATATATATATATATATATATATATATATATATATATATATATATATATACTTATATATATATATATATATATATATATATATATATATAAAAAGCTCTATAAAAATTTTAAGCTGCCCCCTAGCTTGGAAGCTGGCGACGCCCATGTATGTATGTATATATATATATATATATATATATATATATATATATATATATATATATATATATATATATATATATATATATATATATATATATATATATATATATATATATATATATATATATATATATATATATATATATATATATATATAATGTTAAATATTGCATAATCGCAATTAATAAGTTTGTAAACAAACAAAGAACATATAATGGGAAGGTAAAGAAATACTGCCTTCTTTGGAATCGAAAGACCGCATGTTGCGAATGAGAAGAATATACTTGATGCTTTACCACTGAGCCATCCTCCAACCCAAAAAAGTTGGATTCAAGAACAATTTTAGATGTTAAATATTGCATAATTGCGATTATGCAATATTTAACATCTAAATATATATAAGGGAAGGACAGGCTGGACACCTGGTGATGTCGCCTTGACGGGAGGTCAGTTGCTTTAAAACTGTTCTTAAATCCAACTTTTTTGGAGACGAAGATGGCTTTCGATAATAAGCGTAAATATATCATTCATTCGCAGCATGCATGATTCCATAGAAAACGGTATTTCTTTACCTTCCCCATTAGCTTTATATATATATATATATATATATATATATGTATATATATATACTTTATATATATATATATATATATATATATATATATATATATATATATATATATATCATATATATCATATGTATATATATATATTAGTGATATATCGGATAGTCAAGATTTTTACCAATATCGCGGAATGCTGATATGAATGCAGACATCTAATTTGTCATCAGCGGATGAGGATATTTAATGTTGTTTGTATATATATATATATATATATATATATATATATGTATATATATATATATATATATATATATATATATATATATATATATATATATATATATAGAGAGAGAGAGAGAGAGAGAGAGAGAGAGAGAGAGGTAGCGATATCGAAACTATGAAATTACTTCCCATTGAGCATTTTGGGCATATGGTACATCACATGACATTCCAGTGTCCAATGGTTCGCCTCTCTTGCCCTCATATCCACACTCTTCTTACACAGGAGTAAATTCTCCGAATCACATATACAGACCATGAAACAAAGGAGTTTCGATTCTGTTGAGTGACCTGTGGCACAGATCAGTGGTAGATTTTGTTTGTGTGAGTACTAGAATTCTAATAGTTAAATTTAAGTTTAAGAAGGTCAAGATATTTGTGATTGTAACTTGGGGTCTATCTGAGGGTGATATTGATGAGAGAGTGATTTTCTGGGATAATCTGAATGATGTTCTTAATAAAGGGAGTAGGGGTGGCTTCAGGTAGATCGTGCTGGGCGAATTAAATGGTTGGATAGGTGATCGAAAATGAGATGAAGCTGGTGTCATTGGGGTTGTGGGAGAAAATGAGAATGGTTGGAAGGTGATTGATTTCTGTGAGAGAGAGGCATGTGTGAAAGTAATGCATTCTTCGGGCGTAAGAGTATTCAAGGGTATACGAGAGTTGGGGCAGGTAGAGATGGTATCGAAGTGTAAAGTATGATTGATTTTTGTGTTTTGAAGGAAATGTTTTAGTATGTGATGGACGTTAAATCAGTGAGGAAGTTGGGATCTGAATATCAGATCATTATGTTGTTTTATGTAAGATTAAGTTAGTGGGGGCATGGATAGAAGGGATAGGAAGGAAGTGGGGAGAATTAAGATTGAGAAGTTAAGTGAACAAGAATATAAGGAAAAGTATGTGAGAGCACCTGCAAATAAATCAGTTGAATTTGAACAGATGAAACTGATCAAATCCCTAAACACAAATGAAGGCTTGCCCAAGTAGTGCAGAAGAGCAGCATAAGTGGTGAGTGAAAGTAAGAATGTTAATAGTGAGTGGTGGAATAAAGAGGTCATGCAAGTGGTTAAAAGTGAAAAAGGGCTTGGTTGAATGGGCTAAAGACAATGATGAGGTCTCAAAAGAAAGTTGAATAGAAATATATAAGGAGGAAAAAAGAAAAACTAAAAGATGCTTAAGTAGGAGGAAAAAAGAGGTAAATAAACAGTTTGGAAAGGATGAGTGGGAACTTACAAGGAATAAGAAACTCTTCTGGAAGGAAGTACAAAAAGTTAAGAAAAGAGAGAGCAAGGGAAATCTTCATAGAATAATGAATAGATTACTTTCGTAACTGATGAAATGAATGTGAGTGGCAGTAATGAAGAGACGATAGTGAATGTGTGTGGGTTTGAATGTGTAAGAAGAAGAAATAGATATTTTGTGGATGAAGTAGGAGTTATTAGTAGGGAA
>JABUQX010012286.1:35000-40000 GCA_015478945.1 Trachelipus rathkii
GCTGCACTATTAACTACTTGCAATTATGAGATGGATTGCTTGCAATTTTCGGAGTACCTAAGTTCGAATACAAACCTCCTTAAGAAGATCTATTCCAGTGACAAGTACAATTCTGGTTCAAATTAAGTAAGTAAATATTGATTTATTAGACTTATAAAGAGTTATTTCTTATTTACTACTATATTTGATTAAATTATTTTTTGTTTATAATATATATATATATATATATATATATATATATATATATATATATATATATATATATATATATATATATATATATATATATATATATATATATATATATATATATATATATATATTTATCTATAGGCTATACATACTATACTGTATAATATATAAGTGTAAACAGGCATGAAGATGACTGTCCCGCATTAGGTTGAAAATCTGGCCAGCCTACTTTTACATGACACTAAAATTTCCTTGAAAACGAAGTAAAAAAAATGTTAATTTCTACTATTTTTTAGCATTTTCCAACAGTTTTCAATTTGATGATCATGAACCTCTTCCATATTAGAGTTTTATAATTCGTAGAATGTTTTCAACAGGCATATAATGTGATAAACACTTCGGCAACATAATTAACCAAAAGAGAAATTTAATTTTTTTTATTTAGTTATACAGAATTAGTTTACAGCGTTCATTTAAAAATTCAATGGGTTATACCCCGTCTAACTCCCTCATCAAGTCGCCAATAATATATATATATATATATATATATATATATATATATATAATCTATATATATATATATATATATATATATATATATATATATAACTATATATATATATATATATATATATATATATATATATATCCTTACTGTTGTTCTATCAAGAAACTTGGGAACCTGTCGAACAATGAGTATTGTACAAAATGTTCCATTTCGTAAGATATAAAGAAATGTCTTCATCTTTTGCGAGCTCATAAATGACCGTGTCATGACAAAATCCAAAGAAGTTATCTTAGAGCAGCTGATGTATATATATATATATATATATATATTTATATATATATATATATATATATATGTATTTCTAGATATCTATCTATCTAGATATTTTTGGGTGTGTATATATATATATATATATATATATATATATATTAGCACTGCTCAATAATATATATATATAAATATATATATATATAGATATATCTGTTTGTATATATAATATATATATATATATATATATAATATATATATATATATATATATATATATATATATATATATATATATATATATATATTTGGAAGAGAGAGAGAGAGAGAGAGAGAGAGAGAGAGAGAGAGAGAGAGAGAGAGAGAGAGAGAGAGAGAGAGAATAAATTATTGTGACAATATTTCTTTAGGAATTTAGGGCTAAGACCACCTTTCATAATTTTAAGCCAAAAATTTACACAATGTGTTCTCAGATAAGAGAAAATAATGTAAATAAATTGAAGAAAAAAGTGGAACTCATTTTACCTCTTGAAGATTTTCGTCATCACTGGATAAAGACTCCAATTTTTTCCCCTTTAGATAATGTTTGAATACTCTTTTGGCCATTTCAGCTGAATCTGGATAGCCATCTACATAAATAGAGAGTGGTCCGTATTTTGGGAAGTTTTCCTTAAGACGTTCCAAAAGTTTGGGATTTCGATGCAACACTTAGAAAAAATACAAATGTCAAAATTTATACCTCTATCAGTGTTTTCGAATTAAAAAAAGAAAAAAAAAACAATTCAAATTTAAATATTGAAATATAATCTAAAGAAAAAAGTGGAACCTCGTTTTTTATTATTGGTTTTCTTTCTTCAACATATAAATTAACCAAAAGTTAAGAAAGAATATGGCTATCAAAATAAAAAAAAAAAAATTGGGCAAATAACACTATATGAGTAATACTGATTTGAAGTCATTCAATTAAATTGGTAAAGAAAAAGAAAAAAAACTTAATTTAATAATGATGATTAATTTAAAATTTAATACATTAAAATTATATATATATATATATATATATATATATATATATATATATATATATATATATATATATATATATATATATATATATATATATATATATATATATATATATATATATATATATATATAAATTAGAACCTATAAAAGAACAGATAATACAGAAAATTCTGGTTCAGGCAGGAAATGCAAACCAGTTCCGGTACACGCCCTAATATATATATATATATATATATATATATATATATATATATATATATATATATATATATATATATATATATATATATATATATATATATATATATATATATATATATGTGTGTGTGTGTGTGTGTGTGTGTGTGTGTGTGTGTGTTAATTAATTAAGTTCGTTGGAGGAGGAGCACAATATCCAAACTAGTTATTTTCGCTAATTTTTAATAACTAAGACTAATTTCGACTTCAACAACGATAACATAACAACTGCAGTATCTAGTGGAGTATAGATATGTCTATTATAAGAAGAAAGGATATTCGAGGCAGTCGTAATATATGAAGACTTTCTTTTCATAGTTTTAGGGCGACAGGGCTAGCAATCCTGCCCTTTACTTTTTTGCTTGTAGAACTCCTGGACCAGCCTTGGAACCTTTTCCGCCTAGAAACACGATCTGCTGGAGAGTTAAATAATGTGGAGATGTTAAATAATATATATATATATATATATATATATATATATATATATATATATATATATATATATATATATATATATATATATATATATATATATATATATATATATATATATATATATATATATATATATATATATATATATATATATTTAATTTATATATTAGAGCTTTTTTCAGTTCCGGCGGGAACCAGAATTTTCTATCCATCTATATTATGTTTTTATGTTCTACATTTATAATATATATATATATATATATATATATATATATATATATATATATATATATATATATATATATATATATATATATTTCAAAACAATTTATATCTCTATATATATATATATATAACTGCTATATATATATATATATATATGCCCCTATGGTTTTTCTGCCACTTTGATCGGGGTGATTGGGGCCTTGCGTCGCTTCTACGCTAACTATAATTGGAATGACTGCTTTGACTCTGATGACACTTCGTCTTCTGCCACTATTGTGGGAGCTGTAATCGTTGACGGGATGAGCAGGTTCATTCCTTCTTCGACTAAATCTTTCTCTCCTCATAATCCATGGTTCGATCTTGCCTGTTCTATGGCCATTCAGGCTAGAGACAGCGCGTATCAGGAGTGGAAAAATTCTCATTCTCCTATCACTCCCGCTAATTTCATTCAGCTAGAAATCGTTGCAGGGATACTCTTCGACGAGCAAGCGGGCTTTCATCAGAAACGAAAGTGCGCTAACCTCCTTAGTTTCTGCCACTAATGAAATGCTCTGGCCTCTTGCCAAAAACATCTCCCTAACAACTTCTGTAAATCTGCCTTTCCTCTCTTATTCGATCTGATGGCTCTGTTTCTAACTCTCCAACTGAAAGGTAATCTCTTCGGCCTCCCTAGTTTCCTCTAACTCAACCCTGGACGATTCTGGCATTCCTCCTCCTCCACCTTCTCCTCTCAGGTGTCCTATGCCTTTGACTGTGATTACATTTGATCGGGTGCATGGGCTCCTGAGATCTATGAACGTTAGAGGCGGGGGCCCGGATGGCATACCTCCCGAAGTTTTTGGGGAGTGTGCTTCCCTAGCTGGCCCCTCCCCTCGTTCAACTCTACTCTCTATGTCTTAATACTAATACTTTTCCTCAATGCTGGAAGCGCGCATATGTCCAACCGATCCCGAAAAAGGTAGCCGCTCTGATCCTTCTAACTATCGCCCTATAGCTCTCACCTGTATTCTATCTAAGATCTTTGAAACCCTTCTTAACTCTCACTTCTTAGCAACCATCTGAATCTCATTCTCTTCTTTCCGATCGCCAGTACGGCTTTCGGCGTTCGATGTCTACTGGTGATATACTTTCCTATTTAACCGATTTATGGTTTTCCGCCCTTATTAACTACGGGGAGACTTGCGTGGTGGCGCTTGACATATCCAAAGCATTTGACCGGGTATGGCGCGTCACTGCTCTCCAAGCTCCCCTCCTTTGGGTTTCCTCCTTATCTTTGCTTACTTATGTCTAGCTTTCCTTTAAGTCGCTCAATATCGGCTGTGGTTGATGGAGCGACTTCTTCTTTTTCTGTCAATAGTGGTGTTCCTCAGGGTTCTGTCTTATCTCCTACTTTATTCTTACTTTTCATTAATGATCTTCTCGTCTGCACATCTAACTCTATCCACTCATATGCCGATGACTCGACCCTTCATTCTTCAACTCATTTCAATTCTGCTCCCTCTTTTACTTCTAGAATTGCCTCTCGTCTTAATCTTTCCGATTCTATTCTCGCTGATCTGGATAGAATTTCCGATTAGGGTCGTCTCAACCTTGTGAAATTCAATTCTTTAAAAACTCAACTTCTACAAATCTCCCTCTCTAAGACACCTTCTAACTTTCCTATCTCTTTCGACGGTTCTCTCGTCTCTCCTGTTGACAATATAAACATCCTTGGCCTTAACATAAACAAAAAATGTCTTGGAAACCTCACATCACAACGGTTGCTAGGGCGGCCTCAAAAGAAACTGGGAGTTCTGTTTAGACTGCGAGAGTTTTTTTTCCTCTTCTCAGTTACTCCAGCTATACAAGGGTCTCATCCGCCCTTGTATGAAGTACTGTTCTCATATCTGGGGGGGCTCTGGTTTCACCCGGCTTTTGGACAGGGTCGAGTCAAAGGCCAAAAAGCTTATAAACTGTTCTGTACTTTCCAGTTCACTTGACCCTCTATCTTTGCGGCGCGATGTTGGTACTTTATCTCTTTTCTATAGGTACCGCAGCGGCAGGTGTTCGAGGGATCTTATCACTCGAGTACCACCACCTTTACGACGCCCTCGTAGCACAAGGGGTGCTGTGTC
>JABUQX010012287.1:12500-25000 GCA_015478945.1 Trachelipus rathkii
ATATACAAATACTCAA
Source organism: Trachelipus rathkii (assembly GCA_015478945.1). Taxonomy (NCBI): domain Eukaryota; kingdom Metazoa; phylum Arthropoda; class Malacostraca; order Isopoda; family Trachelipodidae; genus Trachelipus; species Trachelipus rathkii. Next base: position 12,517 of record JABUQX010012287.1, read on the forward strand.
ATAATGGAACTCTTCTTATCATAACAGTTACTTCTTAAAATAGAACTAAAAGAAGAAACCACAGACAGAAGTCCAAAAACAGCTTTATTATAAAATATTTCCATAAGTGAACTTCTGGTTCTGCAATTGGAGAATAAAAAACAATAATGTAATAATAATATACAAAAAAAAAACTAAAATATAAAACAAATATATAATAGACCGTCAATAATTTTACAATAGATCTTCCATAATTTTACAATACAAAAGTGTATGAAATCGAAATACATTTATTAGTAAATTAATTATACAAAATAAAATGTTTTTTTTTTACCTAATTTACTGGGCTTTTAATGGCTCTATCAATCTTTATTTAGTAATATCGTTTTTATTTGTGAGCTTCATTTTATAAACACTTCTTGTTGTAATTCTCAACACATTGGAAATGTTGAAAGGACTTTTTCCCGGCTATACCTCAGCAAACGCGCATGCGCGTTTGTTTCTCTCTATGATGCAACGATCTATTGCATGAGTCCGCCCTAAATGATTTTTGCAATGATTAAGATTAAAGAACTCTTTATTTTAACATTGCTATTAACATTGCAATTAACATTGCTAAATTTTTAATCATTTATTTACTAATTATTTATTTACTCTAATGTTAAATAAACATTAACATTTCCCCTTTTTTGGACGATTTATCAACTTTATTTAACCCTTTCAATTAAACAAAATAAAAAGAAATATGAAAATTTTTTTCCTTTTACTTAACTAAATACCAAGTCATTTTTCATTCTTTTCCATGAAAGGATATTTAAATCCTATATACAATTTTTTTCTGAGCTATAAGGATAAAAAATATTATTTTATTTTTTTTCACTTTTCGAAAACAAAAATGTTTCGTGAAATCACACCTTTTTCATCTTCTAAACTCACCTATATTGGAAAAGTCTTTCTTTTTGTGAAATATATTTTTGTTTTCTTGTCTCTTGCTGAACTTTGTTTCACAAAGTTTTTTATAACTTCTTTTAATTTTATTTCTACTTTCTTTATTAAGAGCTTTTCTCATACTTTGTTTTTTTTATTTTCCTTAAAAGAATTTTTACCTATGGATAAGTTCAAATTCCTTTCATTTTCTTTGTTTGAATTTTTAACTAAATCTTTATGGTTTTTTAAACCTTTATCTTTAATATATTCAGACTCATTTTTCTCAAATGTTGACTTTTTATTTTCTTTAGAAATAGTCGTACCTTTAAAATCGTTCTTATTATTTTCTTTCATAATTTTCCTTGTATTTGGAAGAGACCTCATTGTTTGAGTTTTGACTTTAGAAGCTTTGGATATTTTTTCTTGACCAAGCTTATGCAAATTATTTTTAAACTTCGCATTTATATACGCATTTTCTTTTCTTACTTTATTAATATCCACACTACTAAGGGTGCTTGTTACCAAAGCCTTATTTTTAGAAAGCTTCATTTCCATATCTTCCACCTCTATCTTTATTTTAACAGCTGAAGTGTTTAATACGTTGTTACTCAATTTTTTCAAAAGTATATATTTCGAGTTTAAACCTTTTACACTTTCACTGAAAATAGGTCCTTTATTTCTCAAATTTCTTAAATTTGACCTATCTTTAGAAACTTCTCTGTTTGTTTGAATCGCTTCTACATGACCTTTGATTTCCACTTCAAAGTCTTCTTCCTTATTAATCTTTTCAAACGGCTTTTGCGAATTCACCCTTTGAAATTCACTTTTATATGCTCATCCTCTTTAGAATTTGTACTATTAATAATACTCCTTGAAAAATTATTTTTAGAAAGTATGCCTTTTGCTTCTATGTCTTTTATTCCTGGTTTATTTCGAACTCAGTTTGTAAGTCAATCATATCTTGTATATAAGCTACAGCAGTTTTTTCTTTACAACTGCCGTAACTGTAGGCTCCAGCTTTATTTCATCAGTTTCTGACTTTATTTTTACTTCTTTTCCTTTGTCTTGAATTAATTGTATGTCAACATTATTTTTATAATCGTTTAAAGTCATCTTTGTCTAGTAAAAATTCATAAATTTTATTCACCAGACCATTTATCTTTTTTACTTCATTCTTAACATCTTTCTCTATTTGCTTAACAATTTCTTTAGTATTACTATTTATTATTAAAGTATGGTTTAAAAAACTTTCATTGAGAACCTTAAAACATCTATAGTTGAGATCTATTACTTGTAACTTTATTGTAACAATTTTTAAATTATTACTTTTATTCGTAAATCCCTTAAAACATTTATCTCTGACTTCTTCTATCAATATTTATTTTAATTATAAAAAATGAATTTTCTATTCTATTTAATAAATTTATATTCATTTTTATAATCTATTACTTTTACCCAAAGTTAAAAAATATTTAACAGTTTTAAATATTGTTTTCATTTATAAAAATATTAATTTTTATTTATTATATACTTCAAAAAAAAGTTTGTAATGCATATTAATTTAAAATGGTAATCATTCACTTTATTCTTTCAAATTTAATCAAAATTACTCAAAATTATGTAAGTTATCCTTAACACATGTGGTTTTCTTTTCAAATAGAAAAACATAGAAAACCATTTTAGAGGTACATTTTTTAATTTTAAAATTTAAATTTTAAATTCTTTATTTTAATCTCTAATTTATTTTTTAAAATAAAATTACCTATTTATATACTGGATATTCATTTTTTTATATAAAATTTCTATTTACTAAATATAAACTTTACTATATATAATACATTTATTACTTTTTAAAAAACATTTGTCGGAGGCATTTGCAATATAGTGATATGTGGCAATCTAAATTTGCTTTGGAGTATGTCGTCGGAACTCTTGTGTTTGCAAGCAAACAAAAAATTTAAATATTAAAGCTTTAAACCTTTACCTATTAAACTTGTTATTTTTATTTTCGAAATTCATTTAATAAATTTTGAGAACCTGTATTATTAAATATAAACCTATCTTTTATTTGTTTAAACAAATAATAGAGAAAACTTTAAAGTGAAATAAAATATTTTAAAGGAATTAAGCATATAGTGATCTATGGCAAATGCACTTCTTTAAGTTTCTAGCTTACCTTGATTTCTTCCATTTTCATCCAAGAATTAATATTAATTTTTTTTTTATTAATTCATAACTAAATTACCATAATAGATTTTATTTATTTACTTTTATTTTTTCTCATATTTATTTATAAAATTTTTTTATTCCTTTTATCATATTTTTCTTTTCATTGCAACTTTGTGACTAAACTTACTTATGCGTCATCTCTCATTTGAGTTATTGGGCACATATACTTTAATGGCCCTATCTATGTACATTTATTTCATATTGAACTTAATAAACATTATAACTTTCTTATTATAAATTTATTTATAATTATAAATTTATTCTAAAAATTGACGCTTAGCAACTATTACATATTTGCAAATATATTTTAAACATTTCACTTTTATAAAATATTTAAAAAAAAGCGACACTTGGCAATTTAATGGCGCTCAATAGCACTTCATAGATTTTTTTTTTTTAAAGTTCACACCTTTCGGGCATAGCCCTATTCAAGGAGGGGAACTTCTCTAGGTAATTTCTACCTAGGATCCGAACTAGGATTCGAATCCGTGACCTTACCATGCGACTCCGTCGGTCTACCGTTTGAGCCACATTTTATTTAACTTTTAACTTTCATTTTACTTATTTTTAATACTTTTAAATTATTAAAAGCAATTTATTATTAAATTTTAACACTTTCTTATTTAAACACAAATTTAAAAAAGCACTGCACATCCATCTTTATTTCTTGTGTTTCCTCAAATTGATTGCTTCAAGCAACGAAGTGAAGGGAGTAACAGCGAGTGCCATTTTGCGAACATTTTAAAAAAAATTTTTTGGCTTGCAGGCGGCAGACATCTTTGTTGCATTTTTCTTTATTGCATTTTTCTTTCTTGCATTTTTCTTTCTTGCATTTTTCTTTCTTGCATTTTTCTTTTTTGCTTCTTGCATTTATCATTCGTGCTTTCTTGCATTTTTCTTTCTTGCATTTTTCTTTCTCGCATTTTATTCTTGCATTTTTCTTTTTTGCCTATTTCATTATGGGAAAGGCTGTAGGCCTTAGTCGGCAGTAACCACCACCTATTTGAGGGACCTATTTACCAGTAACCACCGAATGAATAGGGGTTGAGCTATTAGTAACCACAGATAGCCCGAGGGAAACTCGAAGTGAGCTTGGGAACCAGTAACCACCAGTTCAAATGGGAAAGGCTGAAGGCCTTGGTCGGCAGTAACCACCACCTAGTCGAGGGACCTATTCACCAGTAACCACCGAATGAATAGGGTTGAGCTATGAGTAACCACAGATAGCCTGGAGGAAAACTCGAAGTGGTTTGGGAACCAGTAACTACCAGTTCAATATGGGGAAAGGCTGAAGTCCAGTCGGTAGTAACCACCACTCATTTGAGGGACCTATCTTCACCAGTACCACCGAATGAATAGGGTTGAGCCAATTAGTAACCACAGATAGCCCGAGGAAAACCCGAAGTGAGTTTGGGAACCAGTAACCACCAGTTCAATATGGGAAAGGCTGAAGGGCCTTAGTCGGCAGTAACCACCACCTATTGAGGGACCTATTCACCAGTAACCACCGAATGAATAGGGGTTGAGCTATTAGTAACCACAGATAGCCCGAGGGAAACTCGAAGTGAGCTTGGGAACCAGTAACCACCAGTTCAAATGGGAAAGGCTGACGGCCTTGGTCGGCAGTAACCACCACCAATTGAGAGACCTAATCGCCAGTAACCACAGAATGAGTAGGGGTTGAGCTATTAGTAACCACACATAGCCCGTGGGAAACTCAAAGTGAGCTTGGGAATCAGTAACCACCAGTTCAATATGGGAAAGGCTGAAGGCCTTAGTCGGCAGTAACCACCACCTATTTGAGGGGCCTATTCACCAGTAACCACCGAATGAATAGGAATTGAGCTATTAGTAGCCACAGATAGCCCGAGGGAAAGTGCCTAGAGAATTACTCGTCACTTTCTGAAATCATCAAATCTCATGCCTCTTATATTCCTCAAAGAAGTTTGAATAATAAATTTACCAACTAAAATGAAATAGTTCTTAAATATTATTCATACAATCTAAAGAAATTAACTTTAATAAAATAAGTCTAAATTATTCATACTTCTTCGAAAATAAAGGGCAACTAATCTAATTTTACAAGCTAAGAAAAATGTATTTATTTACAAACTTCAAAGAAATGTTTTAACGCCTAATATTATTCTTATCATGTATATTCCTTTTATGAACAACGGAAAGGACTAATTACTACTATTTATATTTTAAAAATTATTAATTAAAGCTTTAGAAATCTTTAAATACTATTTATGAAAGGTAAATTAAAATGATACTTTTTAATAACGGCAGGAGTTCAAATCTTTCAAAATGCAAGAAAAGCTTTTTAAATTATATAGGCTTATTAAATTAACTTTAAACACTTACAAATAATTAAATAATAATATTATACAATATGTTAATATATTTACTAATTCAAATAATCTTTTAGTATCCATTTCTTAAAATTATAAAAATAAAACAAATATTCAAATATGAGACATTTTGAGAAGACAAAGCGTCGTTAAAATCTTTATCATTGCAGAGTTCAAAAAGAATTAAATGTATTCTTTCCCTTATAATTTGTATATACATTTATTTTACAACATATTTTAAATAAAGTCACTGTATTTTAATTATAAATAATAAAATAGAATCTTTTATGGAAACAATCTCAAAGCTTTATTATATGGGTAACTTAAATAATAAGAGAGCGTCAATATTTGTACATAAAATGATAATATAATTGTTATCCTAAAAGTCTTAAATTTAAGGGTAACTTCTATAATCTATTCTTTTATAAAGGAAGTTGGAAGAGAAAAAGTAAAAATTTTACACTGCCCCCTCTTTAAGATTTCAACTTCTTTAGTAAAAGAAAAGATTATTATAAACTAATTTTTGATATAAACAATATATTAAATCTACTTGAATTATTTACATTTCGATAATATTAGAACTTCGCCAATAAAATATTTATCAAAACTTAAACCTATATTTACATATTTACAGAGAATCTTTAATCAGGAACGGGAGACTAAAATAGAAAACAAGCAAAATTACGTTAAAGCAAAAATTACTAATTTATTCCGAGATCTTTCGCATAAGATCTTAACTTCCCAGCATTCCTTTCAGATTTCAACAAAATATTCCTCTTCTTTTTCGTTACTTAATTTACTCTGTTCACTTCAATGTTCTCAAAATTTAATACCATGGATTTCTTTTCATAAAAACTATTCACCTAAACCTTTGATTAGTTTAATCATTATCAACAGCATAAAATAATTACAAAATAAATAATCAACTTGCCCCGAAGTAGGGTGCGTGAGTTAAGCGCTTTACTCACCATCCTAGTTCTATTTCAGCGGCCTTCCAAATGGCGTTTCCTAGAAAATCTAACCATCTTGGACTTAACCGGTAAGGATCATTTGACAAGACCATGTCAACCGCAAGGCAAAACCAAATAAGAGTAGTGGATTAGACTCTCTTCTGCCATAGCCTATAGCTATATAAATAATACCCTCTGTTGCAACAGAAAACTAAATCAATTAATCATCTTTAAAACAATTCATCATTACTAAAATCATTTTTCAAAACATTAATAACTTTATCAAATCAATAATCACAAAATACTTTAATAACTTCAAAACCTAAGGAAACTAAATAAGAGAACCTCTACTCAAATCTAAAATTCCACATTACTTTATTAACTTTATGATCTTTGGTATCAACAAATATCTCTTAATTCAATCAACATTTCCTGCAATCAATTTTTCAATTATTTCTCTATCCCTTCCTCATATCTTTCTTTAACCTTTCCTTATGCAAACAATAAGTTAATTACTTAATTCACAAAATCATTAAAATTTATCATCGTAAATCACCAAATAAGTAAGGGCATAGTTCATAAGTTTTTAAACATTAAGGACTGCTATTACAAATAATCTTCATTAATAAATTAAACAACAGTTTGCATATTTCTAAAATTCCTCGGAATGTATTATATTACAATTATTTTAATCATCTCATAAAAATTACTTTACTTTACAACATTAGTTTCTTAAGGGAATGAACAATATTATACAGAATAAAGGGAAAGATACGCTAAAATGTTCCTGATTAAGAATTTAAAGGATATTTATAGATTAAATATTGCCGTCGTTACTAATATCATCGCTACCTTTCTCCTCATCATTATCAATATCAATGTTATTGCTAGTATTACTGTCATTTTTGTTACTACTATTTAAGTGTTCCAGATAAAGATTGAAAAAAGAAAAGCTATTTGTAGGATTCTTACTATTCTTACCGCTCTTATCATTAATACTATTGTCTTTGTTGTTATGTGAAATACTATCGTCACTGTTATTATCGTTATTATTATTAAACAACCTTAAATGTTCCAAGTAAAGATTTACGAAGGAAAAATTATTTTCTGATTTACCTTTACTGTTAAAGATTTTGTTTTCATTATTAACTTTAACGCTGCCATTATTACTGCAATTAATACTATTATCATCATTTTTATCATCATCAACCTCATCACAAATATTTGTGTTAATCTTGCAACTTTCATTATCATCTTTATCATTATCGTTATGCCCATAATCGTTATGAATGATATGGCTATCATTAATATTATTATTATCGCTATTATCCTCATCATCGCTATAGAAAATATAATTATCATCTTTATACCATTTAATATTATAACCACCATTATCAGTATTGTCTATATTACCACTATCCTTTATATTATTAATATAATTAAAATCATTATTCTCAATATTTTCATTATTAGTATGACTACTATAACTATTGTTTATTTGAACTAACTTCTTTTTCTTTATTTTTCTTTTCTTTCCTTGAAAAGGTTCTGTCTCATTTAGAAAAACTATTATCATATTTCTTTTACGTGCATGAACGATTCTTAATTTTCTCAAATAGCTATGAACTAATGCTTTAAAAAGTATATCATTTTCGTTAAGATTATTAACAAGATCATTATCATTATTTGAATGTAATGTTGTTATGATATTAATTACTATCATTAGCAATAATTTCCTTTGAATTTTCTTTAATAGTCTTTGATTTATCGACATTTTTATTTATCTTTATCTTTAATACAAGTTTACCATTAAAATTTATTATTTACGTTACTTTTACTATTGACATTTATTATTAACTGCCTGTCACCTGTCTAGCTAAGCTAATACTGTGCGATTGTCTACTGTGCGAATGTCACGCCGTAATGCCACCAAATGTAAGTTTTTAGATTATAGACAAGACAATCTTCAGGTGACAGGATAAGAAAAATCTTTATTAACAATGACTTTATTTAAATATAATACTTTATTGACACAAAATGGTAGCGTGGTAGGTTTATAATAAAAGAGTCCTCGTAGAATTTGACTTAATCGGTTGAGTGAGCGTGGATGGTAACTTCGGAGTAAGCGTGATAGGTCCAAGCACAGGTTAACATATGAGCAAATCTGTTTAGGAAAAGAAACTGGACAACTTAGTGACATAAACTAACAGGTAACCTCAGACTTTGACTAATGGGAACTGGATGCCTTTGTACAATAATAATTAATAATAAACCCAAACTCGAAGTGAGTTTGGAACAGTAACCACCGTTCAATATGGGAAAGGCTGAAGGCCTTGGTCGGCAGTAACCACCACCTATTTGAGGGACCTATTCACCAGTAACCACCGAATGAATAGGGGTTGAGCTATTAGTAACCACAGATAGCCCGAGGGAAACTCGAAGTGAGTTTGGGAACCAGTAACCACCAGTTCAATATGGGAAAGGCTGAAGTCCTTAGTCGGTAGTAACCACCACCTATTTGAGGGACCTATTCACCAGTAACCACCGAATGAATAGGGGTTGAGCCACTAGTAACCACAGATAGCCCGAGGGAAACTCGAAGTGAGTTTGGGAACCAGTAACCACCAGTTCAATATGGGAAAGGCTGAAGGCCTTGGTCGGCAGTAACCACCACCCATTTGAGGGACCTATTTACCAGTAACCACCGAATGAATAGGGGTTGAGCTATTAGTAACCACAGATAGCCCGAGGGAAACTCGAAGTGAGCTTGGGAACCAGTAACCACCAGTTCAAATGGGAAAGGCTGAAGGCCTTAGTCGGCAGTAACCACCACCTATTTGAGGGACCTATTCACCAGTAACCACCTCCGAATGAATAGGGTTGAGCTATTAGTAACTACAGATAGCCCGAGGGAAACTCGAAGTGAGCTTGGGAAACTAGTAACCACCAAATTAAATGGGAAAGGCTGAAGGCCTTAGTTGGCAGTAACCACCACCTATTTGAGGGACCTATTCACCAGTAACCACCGAATGAATAGGGGTTGAGCTATTAGTAACCACAGATAGCCAGAGGGAAAGTGCCTAGAGAATTACTCCAGTCACTCTGAAATCATCAAATCTCTATATTCCTCAAAGAAGTTTGAATAATAAATTTACTAACTAAAATGAAATAGCTCTTAAATATTATTCATACAATCTAAAGAAATTAACTTTAATAAAATAAGTAAATTATTCATACTTCTTCGAAAATAAAGGGCACCTAATCTAATTTTACAAGCTAAGAAAAATGTATTTATTTACAAACTTCAAAGAAATGTTTTAATGCCTAATATTATTCTTATCATGTATATTCCTTTTATGAACAACGGAAAGGACTAATTACTACTATTTATATCTTAAAATTAATTATTAAAGCTTTAGAAATCTTTAAATACTATTTATGAAAGGTAAATTAAAATGATACTTTTTAATAACGGCAGGAGTTCAAATCTTTCAAAATGCAAGAAAAGCTTTTTAAATTATATAGGCTTATTAAATTAACTTTAAACACTTACAAATAATTAAATAATAATATTATACAATACAAGCCTTTGGCTTGCTCCTAACGGAGCAAGACTTGTCCCAGAGCACGTGCTACGCACGCGCAGAGGGCTCGCTTCGCTCGCCCGAGGAAACCAAGCCGAAAAAACTCATGATGACAAAATTGTAGTGAAAACCGTTACGTTTTTCGTGCTGTTTATTTTTAATAGGATAAAGATAAAAAAGCAAAAGTAAAAAATAATTTATTAATAACAACTTTTCATTAAGAATATAGGAAATCAAAATGTGGCCGGACCGTAATGGCGAAAGGATTGTAGTTTCAAAAATATGTTGCTCCATATCATTCAACAAATCGATACGAATTTGGAACGTTTTTTTGCATGTTTAAAATTAATAGGATATAGAATAGTAGATATTAATATATTTACTAATTAAAATAATCTTTTAGTTTCCATTTCTTAAAATTATAAAATAAAACAAATATTCAAATAGGAGACATTTTGAGAAGACAAAGCGTCGTTAAAATCTTTATCATTGCGGAGCTCAAAAAGAATTAAATGTATTCTTTCCCTTATAATTTGTATATACATTTATTTTACAACATATTTTAAATAAAGTCACTGTATTTTAATTATAAATAATAAAATAGAATCTTTCATGGAAACAATCTCAAAGCTTTATTATATGGGTAACTTAAATAATAAGAGAGCGTCAATATTTGTACATAAAATGATAATATAATTGTTATCCTAAAAGTCTTAAATTTAAGGGTAACTTCTATAATCTATTCTTTTATAAAGGAAGTTGAAGAGAAAAAGAAAATTAATAATATATATATATATATATATATATATATATATAGTATATATATATATATATATATATATATATATATATATATATATATATATATATAATATATATTATATATATATATATATATATATATATATATATATATATATATATATATATATATATATATAATTATTATAAACATTATAATAATCATTCCATTATACAGAAATCATCATAAATCCCACCTTCTCTCCCAAGACTGGGGGTGTGAAACATGCATCGGAAACAGAAAAGTAGTAGAAGAATGTGACCCAAGTCTAAAAGAAATACCAGCCTTACCGCCCCCTTTATTCCTTTTAGTGAGAACTTGTCACAGTAACAAAATCCACCCTAGAGCTTCACGGGACCGCGATGGACTCTCATTATAGCATAAATTGAATAACCAAGGAGACATATCACATTCCTGACTCACTCCGCTTTTAATATAAAACCAATTACTTTCGATTTTATTTATTTTTACACACGCTTTTCACTATCGTCATACATACTATTGATTTCATTCAGAAGCTTACCACCAACACCATATATCACTAACACCTGCCATAGAGCTTCCCTATTAATCCTATTATACGCCTATTGCAAATTCATAAAACCTAAATACAATTTATTCTTCTCCTCACTCATTTAACCAATCATTTGTTTGAATGTAAAGATTTGATCCACACCTCCTCTACCACTTCTAAACGCACTTTGTTCTTTACCAATCTGTCTTTCAGTCACTCAACGCACTCTTTCGACCAAAATACCAGCATATATCTTCCCTACAACACTCAATGAACTAATTTCCCTATAACACCTACAGTTACCTTATCCACCTTACCCTTATTTAAGGGTACTATTATTGCTCTCCTTCAATCCCTTGGAACTATACATTCCATAAACGCTTTGTTACACAACTTCCAAATCCAATCAATCACCATCTCGTCTATATATATATATATATATATATATATATATAAGTACATATTATATATATATATATATATATATATATATATATATATATATATATATATATATATATATATATATATATATTTATATATATATATATATATATATATATATATATATATTAGTAGAGAGAGATAAACATATATATACATATATATATATATATATATATATATATATATATATATATATATATATATATAATAACATACTTTATATTCGTAAATGGAAATTTATTTAGAATACATATATAAGAAATAATATTAATACATAGAAAAATGATTAAAAAAAAATGGCAAGTAAAAAATGAAAAAAGTACTTGCAAGTGCTTTGCAAATTTCAAGTACAAAAGGTGTAAGTACAAGTACAAGTACACTGGGTTTTAGAAACTGCAAATACAAGTACAAGTACAAGCACTCTAAAATATATATATATATATATATATATATATATATATATATATATATATATATATATATATATATATATATATATATATATATATATATATATATATATATATATATATATATATATTTACCAATGAAAATATGTCAGTTATCAAAAGTAATGTACTGATATCGTATTTAATCATGTATTGACTTGCCTGAAATTACATGTTATCACCTTCGAAGTATGACCCTTGGAAGGTTACACAGCGGTTCCAACTTTACTTCCACTGTTCATAGCAGTACCG
>JABUQX010012287.1:30000-32079 GCA_015478945.1 Trachelipus rathkii
TTTAAAAATTTCATTAGGTCGTAACAATCCATCGAAATTTTCCACCCACCTTGTGTCGCCCATTCGTGAGAGCTTTGTCCATTTTGTGTCTGGGAAAATCTTTTCTTTTTTTTTCTTTTAAAATAGTAGTCGGCCTTGGCAATCTAAAATAGCATATAGTTGCATTCGATGTGCCATAAAGTTTTTAATGAGTTGTACTTCACATGAATGTGAACAGTGATGAACATCTAACGCCGCTGGATATTTTCGACAGCTTAAACACCTCTAAAACATTTCTTCATTGCTTTTACACCATCATATCATCGTTGTCCAATCAGAAAGTTAATATTTATATCAAAGTTCGTAGTATTACCTCAGATAGAGATAAGGAAACAAAGAACCAGTTAGAGGCAACATGGACCTATCGAGACTGTCCCACCAGTCAACCAAATATTTATCAAATACATGATTATGCGACAAACACAACCTACACCACACCCTAAGGCCTGTCAATTTCCTAAACAAAGGTCAATATAATATATACGCCAACTACTACCAAAAGTAAAATCTTATAGCTAAGGTTCATGCTAACCACAATACAAGCTTTAATAAGTTTATTGTGATACTGGTAGATACAACATGCGGTTTACTTTAATAACTAACTAAAAACCCGCCACTTTGGCTACGTCAGAATATACTATATGATGCACAATCAATCCATATACCTATCCAATCATTTCTTTAATGTTGCAAGTGAGTCACACTCAATAAACTCCTGCGGGAAACCATTCAAAAAATTTTAAACACTATTATAGAATGAATCAAGGTTACACGTCTTCCTACATTTCTTATTGTGTCCCCTAGAAAAACTATCCGTGGTAAACATTTTATAGACTTGTATCATGTCCCTATGAGGGAGAATTTGAAGGGACATAATGGCATATGCGGACGATCTGGCATGTTGGAGCGAGAGAGAGAGAAGGCGATTCGAGAGGTGGTGGAGTTGTTTGCGGAGGAGTTGAGGAAGCAGGGATGAAGATAAACATACAGAAGACAGAGATATTAACAGTAACTGAAGTAACAGGAGGGGATGAGAATGATGGTGAGAGAGGGAGGAGGTGAAGGCGGTAAATACCTGCAATTATCTCGGAGAGTGTTTTAACAGAAGGGGAGGAAGTGGAGAAGAGATTACGCGAAGAATGGAAATGTATGGATTAGTTATGAAAGTGGTATACCCCATGATGAAAGATAGAAAACATCGGAATAGAGGTTAAAAAAAGTGATTTTTAACAGCATACTGACTCCCATACTCTTCTGCATGGAGCGGAAACATGGACAACAACGGAGAAGAGAAGAGAGTGGAATACAAGCGGCGGAGATGAGGATATTAAGAACTATGATTGTAAAGAGTAAGAGAGCTGAATAAGGAAATAAAGTTATTAAGAGAAGATATAGGTGTGAAGAAGAAGACACTGAAGATGGATGTGGGAGATTGAGATGGTGGGGCATCTGAAGAGGATGGAGCAGGAGAGAATGCCGAAAGAAGATGTGGGAATGGACACCAGAGGGCAGAATACCAAGGGGAAGACCGAAGAAGAGATGGGCGGAATCGGTGGAGGACTCTCTGGAAAGATGTCAGCAACCAAATATGAGAGCGCTGAAGAGAAGAGGAATAGTGCAGGAGAGGGACGTCTGGAGAAAGATGCTGGCACGGCAGACAATATAAAAAATCCTTCCCGGGAGAGAAAGACAGAGAGAGAGAAAGAGCATATATATATATATATATATATATATATATATATATATATATATATATATATATATATATATATATATATATATATATATATATATATATATATATATATAAGGGAACAGATGATGCAAACAGTCTTCACTCAATAACAAATATGTTTCCTCATTTCTATTAATAAAACATATACTTTAATTTGCTTTGATTAACTATTATTTTTATTATTATTAAAAATTATAATTAAGATTTAAGAAAGGTTTTGATAATTTAAATAATTTAGGAAAGGTCAATGGATTATATATATATATATATATATATATATATATATATATATATATATATGAAGG
>JABUQX010012288.1:0-12500 GCA_015478945.1 Trachelipus rathkii
TAAATTATTTGTAGAATCAAGAACGCAACTTCATATAATAAAGTTAAGCCTTACCAGATAAAATTCATTCTTGTTTCTTCCAATAATTTATATACACAGTTTAAAAGATATTAATTTATATATAATATATATATAGATATATACTATAATCTTCTAATATATTATGCACCACACCTTTCTAATACTACCTCATTTATATTATATCTTTTATTTCTATCATCACTATTCTTTATATACTTTTATTTTATTTTTCTAATGACTTTCATATTCATGGGATTTATTGATTAATCTGATCATTCGTTTCAGTCTTATTCTCTGTTATTGAGTACTATAGGATATTCAAGAAAGATTTTTCTTCTATAAGAAATTATTACAAGCCCTTATTGTTTTTTTATATTATCTATTCTATTCATATATTATTCTAGCTAATTATTCTATTACTTATCTTGTTCTTATTATTATTTACTTTATTACTTACTTCCGTTGTTAGTTTATATATATATAGTAGATATTTTTAATATGGGTTTCTATATGGTCTTACTTATACTTCTTACTATTCTTCATCATCTTTTTATCTATCTATACTTATACTTATATATTATATATAATATATATATATATTATATATACCTATTTATATATATATACTATATTATATATTATATATATATATATATATATATATAATATATATATATATATATATATATATCATATATATATATATATATATATATATATATATATATATAATATATATATATATATATATGTATATATTATATATAAGTGCTAAGAGTGGGCGGGCTAAGACTTACATTTCCCAGATAGGAGGATTATTAAACAAACACAGGGGGAAAAAAATGAACTTAATGAAATCAAATTTATACATAGCATGTATTTCGTATTACAGTTACGCATAAATTTCTCTTTTGATATTTTTTATTACAATGTTAATGCTGTAAAAGTTAACATTTATATGTTAGAGATATGCTTGAAAAAAGTGTGTATAATAGGTTTACGTTTTGTATGCAATGTTTAGTTTCACTTTTTCTATTTTATCACCTAATTCACTTGAATAAGGATTTTGTTTAATGTCCTAAGCATTTTACCTTTTGTCGCGTAAGGGTATGTTAGGTTTGTCGTTGTACACTTACTTTTCTTAGTTTGGTTAATGCTATGTTAGCTTTAAATTGATGTGAAAACTTTTGTTACGTCTTAGCTACATATTCCTGTGTTGTGGTTTCAGCTTTATATACAATATTCGTAGAACTTATGTATAAATTTTGATTATATACTAACTACTATATTTCTGTAAAATTAAAACATTGATATGTTTAGAGATATGTTTTGAAAAGTGTGAGTAGGAATAAGGTTTCTGTATGCAATGTTATTTACTTTACTGTTGTTACAGGTAATGGAACTTTGTTAATGTTTGCATTTATTTCGTGCGTGAGGTAATTCACTAAATATTTTACTAATGATATTTGTAATTCAAAGTACTTATTTTTATGTTATGTTCTATACAAAATGACACCCAAAATATAACTTGAATCAATAGATCAATAGATCAATTAATCATAGATGAATGGGAGGGGTGGGAGGGGTGTTGGAGTGGGTAGTTTGATTTACTGATTTACTGATTTCCTGATTTGCTGCTTTAGGGTCAGTAAACTATTGCACTTTACTATGATAGTTTATTCAAAGAACTTATTTCTTTATGTTTATCCAAAATGATACTTGAAATATGACTTGAATCAATAGATCAATATATCAATAGATGGGTGAAACTGGTGGTAGGGGTGAAAGGGGTGGTGGAGTGGGTGGTTTGATTTACTGATTTACTGACCTTACTGTTTTAGGGTTCAGTAAAACTATCACACTTTACTATGATATTTTATTCAAAGAACATATTCTTGTTATGTTTGGATAAAACTTTGTTATGTAAGTATTTATTCGTTTAGGATTATGATAGTTAGGTAAGGTTGTAATAATTTTTTTTTAAATATTACTATGTTAATGTAAAAAGTTTTGTTACATTAGCATATATTCGTAGGTCAGTATGATAATTAGACGAGAGTATGATAAATGTTTGCTAAATATTACCATGTTATTGTAAAATTAACATTGATATGTTAGAGATATGCTTGAAAAAGTGTGAATAGGTTAAGTTTTGTATGATATATTGGTTACTTTACTGTGGCTAAGTATGAAACTTTGCTAATGTTAGCTGTTTATTCGTGCATAAGGTATGTTAGGTTTGTCGTTGTGCATTATATTCTTAGTTCAGGTTATGCTATGTTAACTTTATTAATGTGAAAACTTTGTTACGTTGCATATATTCGTTGATCAGTGTAAAAGAACTTAATTTTATTTTATGTTTATCCAAATCGATACTTGAAATGTGACTTGAAACAATAGATCAATAGATCAATAGATCATTACTGCTTTAGATGGTGTAAAAATGAAAAACAATTAAGTTATAAAGATAAAAAGAATAAAATTTTTAGTAAAAAATATATTTTTCAACAAATATAATAAAAGTAAATAAAAGTTTTTTGTGTTATGCTATACAAAATATTTGAATCAATAGATGAATAGATCTTGGGAGGGGTGGGGAGGGTGGGGAGGGTGGGATCGAATAGATCAATAGATCAAAAGATCAAAAGATCATGAGTGGGGTGGGAAGGGGGAGGGGGAGGTGGGTGGTTTGATTTACTTATTTACTGATTTACTGCTTTAGGGTGGTAAAAACGCAAATTTTCACGTTATAAACATTAGAAGGATAATTTTTTTAGTAAAAACAAAATGTTTTAAGCAAATAAGACAGAAAATAAATAAAAAATAAATAAATATAATAAAAATTTGAATATAAATTAAAAAATTTAAATTGAAAAAAAATTAAACACAAAGAATAAATGTAAAATGAAACTTATAAAATAAAATAGCAAACAATATATTTTAGGTGACGTTTATAAAAAGAAAACGAGATTTTGAAAATAGAAATGTCAGTCTTCAACTTTTAGAAAATGGGTTCATCTTTGTAAGATTCAAATTTGCTCTTCCTCTGGTAATATCTGTCTTTCCTCTTCTGTGTGCTCTCCAAATTTCATCCTTCTATCTCAATTTTTAATGTTTTAGAGTTCAGCCCTACATCATATGAGCGTAACGACACGTAACCTCGACTGCGTTGAGGTTACCTGATAAGAAGGGTGTATACCAAATTTCATCCTTCTATGCCAATTTCCAATGTATTGGGGCACAGCCTTATGACTCAATGTGCGTAGCGACACTTAACCACTGCTGTACAAGGGTTACCTTATAAGAAGTGTGTTTACCAAGTTTTATCCTTCTACGTCAATATCCAAGGTTTCGGGGCTCAGCCCCAACACCTCGTGGGCATAGTGTCGCTTTACTTCTTCTGTATCGAGAACACATTATAAGAAGGGTGTTTACCAAGGTTCATCGTTCTACGGTCATTTCCTACTTGGAAGGGCCAGCACCCCCCCTTCCGGGGGGTGCACGGCCACGTAACCTCGTCTACGACGAGGTTATCTTATAAGAAGGGTGTATACCAAATTTCATCATTCTACGGTCATTTCCTACTTGGAGGGGCCAGCACCCCAGTCTGGCGGGTTACGACGAGGTTACGTCACCCTCTATGGGGGTGTCAAGTTTGAGGGAGATAACATGTCGCAAACTCTATCCGCTGCTAGTTGTGGTGCAGTGCGGTGCGGGACTGTGCAATGCGGTGCCAACGCTTTGAACTGCGATAATTAATATTGATTAATTTTTTTATTTATTTTATTTATTTATTATTTATTTATTTATTTTTTATTTTTTACTTATTTATTTATGTATTTTTATTTATTTATTTATTTATTTATTTATTTATTTATTTATTTATTTATTTATTTATTTATTTATTTTTCCTTCTCGCGCTCGGCCTCGTTCTCATCCGCCTTTCTCTTTTTTGACTCGTCCAAAAACCAGTTTGCCTTTACCGGGTATATATATATATATACTATATATATATATATATTATATATTTATATTACTTATTAATATACTTCTATATATATAATATTTACTATATATTACTATATATCTATTAGAGGTGTAGCGGATAATGACAGTATCACCCTTTCTATCATATTCTATCTTTTATTACTTATATTACTATATATATATTCATATATAATATAACTATATATATATCATATATATATTATAATATATATATACTTATCAGTTCGCGGCGTAATACATAGAGTACGGTTCATTCGCCGGTAGGTAGCTTCCTACCCAATATTTTGAATTTTTTTAATAAATATAAATTAAAATGGTAAAGTTTACTAAATTATTACAAATTTTGAAAATGGAAAAATGAAAAAAGAAACTGATTTATGAAAATACAATTTAAGAAAAACAGTACAGTAGTATTTAGCCATTACACATAATTAAATTTATTTTGGGAAATTTTCCTTCGCTTTCCTACTCTGTTCCTAAAGAATAAAATTCCCCTAATCTATTGGGCGTACGTAAATTTTTTTCATTTTTTCGTTTATTATAATTCTGGGCTAGGCCGGTTATCATACCTTGTCTGAACTGATCGATAAAAGATACCAAAATCATCGGGAACGTAAATTTTTCGCTCACTTTGAAAAACGTACGAACAAATTTGGAAATGTGAGAAAGAACTTTCGATCTCCCTCTCTCCTCCTCTCTCTCTCTCTCTCATCGTCTCTCTCTCTCTCTCCTCTCTCTCTCTCTCTCTCTCTCTCTCTCTCTCCTCTCTC
Source organism: Trachelipus rathkii (assembly GCA_015478945.1). Taxonomy (NCBI): domain Eukaryota; kingdom Metazoa; phylum Arthropoda; class Malacostraca; order Isopoda; family Trachelipodidae; genus Trachelipus; species Trachelipus rathkii. The sequence goes on from JABUQX010012288.1 coordinate 4,800, forward strand.
TCTATCCTATCTATTATATCTATCTTTTATCTATCTATCTATCTATATATCTATCATGCTATCTATCTATCTATCTATCTATCTATCTCATCTATCTATCTATCTATCTATCATCTATCTATCTATCTATCTATCTATCTATCTTTACGGCTGACCACTTACGGCTTACCACTTACAGGCTGTAGAGTAAATGAAATGTAGAGCATGATGAATTTGTGTTTACTGCTTATGTTTTGAAGTAAGGGTAGTTAATATGTTGCCCATTTATTGAATTTTAAATTATATGTTTACATTAAATTAAGTGCCGTTTACTTTTGTATAATTGAAAATAATCCATAATAGAGTAAGTGTTTTATTTTTAATATTAAGATAATAGTTACATAAAGTTATAAACTTATGTAAGAAACAAACAGCTTTACTTTAGAAATTTTGGTAAGGCTTATATCCCGTTTTTGAAGTCAATCTCATATAATAGTAATACACTTAAATAAAGAATTATTTAAAATGACGTGAGAAATTATATTTTTTTTTCCTAAAAATAAATAATTTCCAAGTCGCGTATAAAATTGTAAAATGTTTTTGTTATATTTTCCTTAATAGTATATATATACTATATTATATAATATATATATATATAATTTATATATATATATATATTAGTACTATATATAAATATATATAATATAATATATATAATATATATATAATATAATATATATATTAATAAATAAATTATATTATATAGTATATATATATATATATATAAAATATAATATGATAAACTATATATATAATAGTATACTATAGTACGTATATATTATATATAAATATATATATTATATATATAGTAATATATATATATATATAATATATCTATATATTATATATATTATATATATAATAGTATATATATATATATATATATATATATACTATATATTAATATATAAGATATATATATATATCCCTGTTATGTTTTACGACTCCGTCAGTTGATTATTTGTTTTTGTTTTTTTTTAACATATTGCCTAGTAATATGAATACTAATAATGAATTCGTATGTGGCTGAGCGGACAATGATCAAAAGACTCTACAGATAATTTTAAATAATTTTTCTTAAAAAATCATATTTATATATAATCTCAATTTCAACAAATAAAAATCCTCGAAAAAGTACGAATACTTACGAAAAACCAATTACCATATTTGGAATCCAGACATATAAAGCTTATATACAAAAATGTAAATCAAAAAATAATAAAACAAAATAATATAGGTTTGAGCTCGTGCCGATCTCGGGGAACAGAGGGGGACGTTTTCCCATACCCGTAGGGGAGGGGCGAGAAGGAAACCCCCGCGCACCCAAAATCCACCAAACGAGCGGGGGTTTCGCGGAGACCCTCCCCGGAGGGCGAGAAATAGTCGTCCTACCCGGTCGTTCCCCGGAAGGCCGAGAGACCCCAGACTCCTGCCATCTTTGGTGCGGGTTTACCCTTGGGTATTCTTTTAGTGTAAAAAAAAAATAAATAAAAATAAAACTGACGGGGGCCGTTAAACGTAACAGGTCCTATAAATATTCTTGAATCATGTCCGTCACCACTTAAATTGATTGTTTAGGATCATATAATTAAAAATATACTGAAAAAAAAACAAAACAAGAAATATCAAAACTGACGAGTCGTAAAACATACAGGTTCTCCTATATATATATATATTATCTATTATATATATATAGTATATATAACCTATATTATTATATATATATATATATTATATAGTATAATATAATATATATATATAGGTATATAATATATTATAATATATATAAATTATTTTATATATATGGTATAATATAATATATACTAATATATATTATAATATATATATACGTATACGTATATATGATATATATATATATATTTATGATACTATACTTATACTATTATATATTATATATATATATATATATATATATATATTAATTATATATATATATTTTATATATAGCGTATATAGTATATATACTATATATATATATATATATAAATATAATACTATATATATATATACTTAATATCTATGATATATATATATATATAGATTATATATTATATATATTTACTAGTAATACTGACTTCTAGTTATAGTAATTTATTATTGATGTTGATATTGCTACTATTATCATCATCATCCATCATCCATCATCATCATCATCATCATACATCATATATATATCACCATCATCATCATCATCATCATCATCATCCATCATCCATCATAATCACACCTACATCACTCATCATGCATCATCATACCATCATATCAATCCATGCATCAATCATCATCATCATCATCATCGATCATCATAAATACATAGGCATCAATCAGATCTCTCGCAACCCCCAATCTAGCGATCCTGACTACTCAACTAGGAGATTATCTATATTAAACAACGATGAGTGCCTCTTTAACCCTAGGCGCTCCGGTGACCGTCTTATACGCGGGAAGCCGCCAAATCTAGATGAAATAATGGAAAGAGAAAGCCACTCAGCTTTTATTTCCAGAGCAACTTAAACAAATCCGAGGGGCCAAAATTACATTAACACATTGAACGTAGAAGGTCACTCGGCGATAAGTCTTTTTGCTTTACACGAGAATTTAAAAACACACAGGTGCTGCCGTTAGTCCCGCTCTGCCTACAATTGATCCACGGATAACCAAATCCGTTATCGTCATCTGCATACGCCATAGGAGCAGCTTACCAGGACAAGTGATAGCGAAAAGGCATCGATATCAAGCACTATTCTGAGATCCAGACAATCATTTACAAACACATTGTAAGAACTGAAAACCACAAATTAGTTAGCCCGCCTGTCCGAGACTACTTAAGTCGAAATCCTCCTACTTGTTCTTACACTGGAACTATTTATTCCTTTGAATAAAGAAAATATTGCAAATGAACAAAAGATATGTAGACATCTTAACAACTCTGCTTATGAATACAGATGCAAAACTCATGCATTTCTACAAATAACAAACTCCCTTTCCGAAACAGACACATCTTGGCTGACACGTTACCCCCTACAGTTGTTAATCGATGGTTTTTGACAAATTAATGCATACCCAGTCAGGACGTTTCCTTATTCAAGTCCCAGATACATTAATCCACTCCGTCATCGAACACTCACATTCTTTCCCTAGCAGCTGGACACTGCAGGACGCAAGAAACCGAATTTTGAATTCCAGAGAGATACATTTTCCCCAAATTACACAAACATACCAATGATTATTGTATTACATGTCCTTCTTGTCAAAATGTTAAGGGAAATACTCCCAAAATCACCACCATAAAAGCTTATCCATTGCCTTATGAACCATTTGCACGGGTACACCTAGACATTTTAGGGCCTTTGCCCCAATGCAAAATTATGTATTGTACATACATTCTTTGCATGAAACACTCTCTTACTAGGTACGTTGAACTTGTCCCCCTGAAACAAAATACTACCAAAGACATTGTACAAGCTATCCTAGAAAAGGTAATCTGTCGTCATTCTTCTCCGGAGGTTATTATTTCCGATCGGGCACTGGAGCTGACCTCCCAACTCTTTAAAGAAATATGTTCCCAATGGCGTATTAAGGCAATCAACATAGTTGTGCAACACGCCCAGAGTAATGCCCTGTTGAAAAAGAAAATCATAAGATAAGCAATTATTTAAGGCACTATATTACTACCAATCATAATGACTGGGGTCAATACATCCCATTCACCCAGACCGCCATAAATTCCACCTACCATTCCACCGTTGGTACTTCCCAACATTTTCTACTTTACATATACAATAAAAGACTTCCTTTTTGATCTTTCCAACTATTCTTCCCCTTTTACTTCTACACAACCACCTCGTAAATACATCAATTATCTTATGAATGATGAATAGCTGATGCGAGTGCCCACTTAATTTAGGGAATAGGTTCGTAGAACACTTTTACATGGTCAAACATGAAAACTAAATTCCTAAAACAACACCAAAATTCTTGTAGCTACCCCAAATGATAAATTGGTCGATTTATGTTTCACATCTTGATACGTTAATAATAGCATAAACAATCCTCCAAACTTGCCCTGAAATGGAGAGGTCCTTACAGAATCCAGCAGTTTGTTCTTTATATACAAACTGTTTACTTCAATATTTTGACTCTTCAAATCTTTCATTTGCCCACATGGGGGTGGGTGGGAATGGGGTGAAGGGGTGTGTGGTCAGGGATAATGTCAAGATATCGAAAGTTACAGTTCGATTTTCTACCTATTATTCCCAAAGCAATCGCTCCACGGCGTACCTACACATTGAAACACGGCATACCTCCATTACCAATACTTATCATATTCCACACCCCTAACTAATACCATTTACGATACATAGCCACACTATCTATCATCTATCACACTGCACTACTTAACTCAATATTCCAACATAAACCCAAGCTAAGACCTCCAAAGTCAACATTCACCGATATACAACAACCAACTCTTACACATTCCTTCACTCACAGACAATTTACAACAAACACTTATTAACTGAACAAACTTGCGTGCACCAGAACCTTAATTTTCACACACCAACATATGCTAACGTAACAAACTTTTTATCATTTAACATAGTAATATTTAAAATAATATAATAACCTTTATCTCTAACTATCATAATCACCACGAATAAATACTTACATAACAAAGTTTTTCCAACATAACAATAATATATAGGTTCTTTGAATAAATATTAATGCATATAGGTATTAATGTTGTGATATGTTTTACTGACCTAAAACAGTAAATCAAGTAATCAGTAAATCTAATCACCCACTCTCATCCACCCTCTTACACCCCTATCCACCTCTTTCACCCATCTATTTGATCTTATTGATCTATTGATTCAAGTCATATTTCAAGTATCATTTTGGATAAACATAACAAAAATAAGTTCTTTGTTAATAATAATATCTAGTTAAAGTGCAATAGTTTACTGTACCCTAAACCTTTACATACCCAAATGCAGTAAATCAGTAAATCTCTTACAAACCCACTCCAAGCATGTTTTTGATATTGTATTTTATTTCACTTACTATGTCTTTATGGTATAGACAAATTGATGTATATATCTTTTTTAGCTAGTTATCATTATATATTATAATATGTTAATATATTATTTTATTTTATTTAAAGTCTATATTTTTTTGAAATAAGACACATAACAATACATGATTAAACAACAGAATTTATATTATTATTAAGATTTATATATTAATAAGATTATTAGCTAATAGAGTTTATTTTTTTATATTAATTTGTTTTAAACTTGTATTAACTTTATATTTAAATAGTAATTATTATTTAATGATATTAGATAATGATTTTTTATATTTTTTACCCCTCTCCAACCCTTCCATTTATCTATTGATTATTGATCTAATTTGATCTTATTGATCTATTTTATTCCAGTGTATTTTGTGATGCGCAAAATGTTATTAAAACATAACATATATCATTATACCCTTGAATATTAATATTAAAAATAGAAAATGTTATAAAGTTCATTACCTTACGCAGCGAATAATGTCACATAACAAGTTCATATTTTTAATTCAGAAAGTAAATATATCATTGCATTACAAAATCGTTCCTTCATACCTTTTTCAAATCATATCTCTAACGATATCTATGTTATTTATCATTAATCAATGTATTATATAATCTATAAATCTATCATCATCCTTTAACCTATTATCATACTGACCAACGAATATTTTGCTAACGTAACAAGTTTTCACATCAATAAGCTATACATAGTATAACCTGACATGCTAGAAAATAGTGTACATACGACAACCTAACATTATACTTACGCTACAATAACCTGTCTAAGCATTAACAAGTTTCATACTTAAATTCAGTAAAAGTAACTGAACTATTGCTAATATCAATAACGTACTCTATTTCACTATTTTTCACTCTTCTCTAACATATAAATGTAATTTTACTAATTAACATTGTAATATATATCAAAAATTTATCGTATCTGTATGAAATACAGGCTATGTATATAATTATGATTTCATAAGTAATTTTTCAATCTGCGTTTGTTTAATGAATCTCCTATCTGTAGCATTGTTAAGTCGTTAGCCGCCCACTCGTGAATCACTCTTATATATTATATATATATATTATATATATATATATATTTATATATATAATATATATATTATTATATATATTTATATAGTTTATATATTAATATATTAATATATATTATTTTATATATATATATATACATATAATATATAATATATATATTATATATTTTATATTAGTATATATATATATTATATATATATATTATATATATATATATATATAGTATATATATATATTATATAATATATATATATAGTATAATATATATATATTATATATAGTATTATATTTATTATATTGTACCAATCCCCCATGTAGGGCTTTCGCCCTGTCTGTGGACTCAGCATTTTTCTTCCTTCTGCCCGCGATTACTCTTATCCTAGAGCACTCTATGAAGATTATCATTTCTTGCGCATGGTTTCTGATGCCAGTCTTGAGTGTAAGCAACTCAGGTAGGGTTTCCCCTTTCAGTGGTATTACTAGCATCTCTTCCTATTTGGCATCGAAATCTCGCTCTCCAGAGATCTCCAGAAGTTATCGTGCTTCTGAGGCGCATATAGATTGTCCCAATTGCGTGTCTCTAGGAGTTCTTCAGCAATTAAAAATATGAAAGGATCGGGTTGCTAAGCCTGTCGCCCTAAATTTAATATATATATTTATTATATATATATATATATATTATATTATATTTTATTTATATATATTAATATATTATATATATATATTTATATTATTATTATATATATTATATATTTATATATTATATATATATATTATATATTATATAATATATATATATATATATATATAATATTTATATATTTAAGGCTGGGTTGATATTTTGTTGGATAACCAATCATGGTCCAAATTGGTGTCTCCTTGTGCTTCCCTGTATGGGGACATAAAATTCATTTTGTCATTTACTTCATATGTCCTAGTGGGTGCCATCTTTATGTTTTTTAAAAAGGTTTTGATCATGCGTTTTTTTTAACTATTTTTAAGTTTATGGATTTATAATGCTTTGGTTTCTTCCAAAATTTGGTTTTAATTAGCATAATTGAGGCTATTTCTGTTCTCATTTCAGATCCATGACTATTTCGACGTTTGAGAATAAGTCTGTGGGTGCAGTGTTTATTACTTTTTCAGACGGATTCATGGCATGGCAACAAGGCTATATAAGACAGCATGCAATATTCGGTTTCGCACAACTCACTTGTCGAAAATCAGCTTACCTGTGCTTTGAGGTATGTTTTTAGAAGCTACAAGTTCATTCAGTGTCAAAAGATGCCAGTGTTATTCTCATTCTAAGCAAAGTTATGTGGCACATGAATTGTTAAAGGCATAATACATAGCAGGCTTCCTTACACCCTACATTCTCCAAGTGTTATATTTAAAGTCAACTGACGCTTAGAGAAAGACAATTGATTTGATGAAATATTCATTACATATAACAATCTCTCTAACATATCAATTGATAAAATATAATTCATTTTCTCGTCTCTTCGACA
>JABUQX010012288.1:17500-19428 GCA_015478945.1 Trachelipus rathkii
TGGGAGCATGGCCACGGATTGATCGAAAGTTGGAAGAGTAAGTAGACATAATCGTCATTTATAACCTGACATAAGATAAAAGTGGGTTTCCTTAATCCGGGATATCTTGTAGTCAGCAGGACAGTGTTTATTACTAGTAGTGTAATACCTTAGTTTTTTGTGCAGTCATTATTTTGTTGTGCGCAAAAGGCACCAAAATAGTTTATTAAGCATTTTTTATACTTTTAACAGTCGAGGATAGCTGTTAATGTTGTGTTAAAGTAATATTTTAGTGTCGGTGTATATTATCAACAGTCGGGGTTAGCTGTTATTGTTGTATTTAAAGTAATTTTCTTTTTTGTAATTGTTGCATGTTCCATTTGTTCAATATTAATTATTTCTTGGCTATTCTTCATTAGCGCTTTGCTATTATGACGTTATATGACTGTGGTAATCTATTTACAGTGGAAAGTTTATATGTTTTAATTGTGTTGTCCTTGTATATATATATATATATATATATATATATATATATATATATATATATATATATATATATATATATATATATATATATATATATATATATGTATATATATGTGATATTTATTTATTAATAGTATAAGGGCAAACTATAAAATTTACCAAGAACCGCACGTGTGAAGAATCGATTTTCGGAATTTTTACTTTTCCGTTTCGTTTTGGTTTAAGTTCCGAAAAGCAGATTTTTACACCGATTTTTGAAAATTTTCTGGCATATTATTTTAGTATATATATATATATATATATATATATATATATATATATATATATATATATATATATATAATAATATATATTATAATATATTAATATATATATATATTATATATATATATATATATATATATATATGATATATATATATATATATATATACATTTTGAGATTTATTAAAGCTTGTTAAAAATTATGCGTTGATCAGGTGGATCAAAATTTTTAAAAAGTAACACTGAAAATTTCGTGACTTGTGCGTTTAAAAAAAGTGACAGTTGACGTGCAGATAATTTTTATAACCTATCAGAATGGCATCTAATGAAGAACTTGTAGCTATGTGTAAAGCACTAGGAATTTTTGGTTAAGAAGCTATTAATTTTCTGAGGGACGAAAGAGCAAAAGACAGAGAAATTCTTAAAGAGAGGGAGATGAAAGAAAAAGAAAAGGAAATAGAACTACAAAAGCTTCAAATGGAAAAGGAGCTGGAACAACAGAAAATAGCTGCCGCGCTAGAAGAAAAGAAACTTGAAGCCGATGCACAAAAAGCAAAACTTGAAGCCGATGCACAAAAAGCGAAACTTAAAGCCGATGAACGTAGAGAGAAGTTAGAAGGGGATAAAAGCGTCAGAAAGTCAGAGGAAAGAATTTTTAAGATGAAACTGGATGCGGAAGGCCGCCAAAGAAAACATGATGTTGCAGTAACTGCTTCACAGAGTTCTCCTAGTACGAATAATGTCCCTTATGCCAGTAAGTTCCCTAAATTAAAGCTTCCAAACTTCGATGAAAAGACTAATGATATAGAAGAGTATTTGTTATTATTCGAAAAGCAAGCAGAGATGAATGATGTGCCGAAAGAGAAATTCGCTTTGGTCCTCGGAACATTTTTAACTGGAAAGGCAGTTAAAGTGTTCAATAATTTTACGGTGGAGGAGTTAAAGAATTATGAAGATTTAAAAAGAGCACTGCTGATCAGATATAACCTCACTGAAAGTGGTTATTGTACAAAGTATAAAGGTATGAGCCCGACTGATGATGACAGTCCAAGGGTGTACATTAGGAAGATCGTAGAAGCACTAAGAAAATGGGTGACCGCGGCAAAAGTGAAAATGACCGCTGACGATCTTATAAATTTCTTCTCCATCGACAAATACTTAAACACAGTGCCGAAGGAGCTTGCTGCTTATCTAAGGGAG
>JABUQX010012289.1:2500-10000 GCA_015478945.1 Trachelipus rathkii
GACTCAGATTTATTGATGTTTCAACTTTGATTGGTTCCCAATCACCGTAAGAAGTATCTAGGGATGTTCTATTAGTATTCTATGAGTATTCTATGAGTGCCAGGTGGAGTGCCATTGATGCAATGAGTGCCAAGTGAGTGCCATATGAGTGCCAAGTGAGTGCCACATGGTGCCAAGTGAGTGCCAGCCACATAGTGCCAACTAAGTGCCACTTTTTTCAAGCCGTTTCTAGCCCCCCCGAGCCCCGAATAGCCCTAATATGGGTGTCTACCCCTAGTTTATAAGGTATGAGGAATCGATTGGTGTATATTACAATCTACTAGAATGCTTCCTACTATGAGTTCAGTCAGTTTTGTACCCACTTATAGCCATATAATATTATATAGATATATATATATATATATATATATATTATATTAATAGATAATTAATAAATATTATATATGGAAAGAAATATATATATAAAATATTATATTACTGCACACACATCCTACACACATTACACCTACTGACACTTATTAACACACATTCACTAGACACTATGACACACTATGCACTTATAACCACTTACACTTTCCATAGACACTTACAACTGACCATATACACCATTACACTATGAACCACTTATACCACACCATTCACTTATTGACACTTTATAACACCACTCTATGATCACTTATTAAGCGTCTTACACTTCTCCATAGAACACTTACATTGAAACCGATATACACTTACACTCATACACACACACACAGAGCGAGTAACGTATACACTCACACACTGATTATTTTTGATGGTCATCACTTAAAGACTAAATATTTGATGACTATTCAGTTTCATACCAGCTATATGATGAAATCACCTTTATGATGGACTCACCTCTATCCCTCATCAAAAGAAACAGAGTTAATATTTAATGTCTTCCCCTAGTTCATAAGCGTACAAATTCAGGTCGCCGCATGATCCTCCGCGTGAAGACCGCACGAACCGCACCCACAGTGCGGACCCGCGCGTTCCACGCCCGCCTGCGAACGACGCAGGCCGCAATATTTCCGCGTACCCTGCCCGCCGCGGAGCCCCGCAGGCGCCATATTTCGCTGTTCCCGCCACGCTCGCAGGCGCCCGCAGCGCAATATTCTTGCGGGAATGAAAAATATATATATACTAAAAGTCATTCATTTTTATTTCATTCTTAAAACTTTTCAAAGAATTTCTTTTCAAATATACTATGAGTCATTCATTTTTATTCATACTTAAACATTTTTATTAAAAACATTTTCGCGAAACTAAAACTGTAACTCATTACAGACCTATTATTTAACACATATATTTATTAACTTATTTTTTACTTAAAATACTTTTTTTCTTAATACTTATAATTTGTATAAATTTTTTTAAAAAACCAGAGTGTTCTGATGTAATAAATTGTGATGTAATTTACTTACAATTTGTTTTCCTACTCAATTTTACTAAAAACTTTGACATTACGCCCTTTTGCCTCAGTAAATCAGAAATCAGTAAATCAATAGAGGTATTCTAACACCTAGGGGGATTAGTATGCTTTGTTTTACTGCTTTACTGCTTTAACGCACTGCTTACGGCTTTAACTGCTCTGCGTTACTGGCTTTAGACTGCTCTGTTTACTGCTTTAACTCTCTGCTTACTGCTTTAACTTCATATACATACATACCTTAAAGCAGATAAAAATCAGTTAAATCAATAGAGGTGTTACCTAACGACCTAGGATTAGTATGCTTTGTGTTTTACTTGCTTTACTGCTTCTTAACTTCATGTCTTTACATGCTTAACTCATGTTTTACTGCTTTTAACTCACATGTTTTACTGCTTTAACTCATATTATTAAAAATTACATACCTTAAAGCAGTAAATCAGTAAATCAATAGAGGGTGTTACCTAACACCTAAGGTATTAGTATGATTTTGTTTTACTGCTTTACTGCTTATAATTAATGCTTTACTGCTTAACTTTCTGCTTTACTGCTTTAACTTTCTCTTTACTGTTTTAACTTTCTGCGCTTTACTGTTTTAACTCATATGTTTTACTGCTTTAACTCATATATTTATTAACATTATGTTTTTTATTTTGTTTTAATACTTTTTATTTATTTTATTATTATTTTTATTTATTTTTATTATTTTTTTTTTTATTTTTATTTTTTTTTTTTTGTTTATTTTCTTTTTGTTTTTTTCTGAATTATTTATTAAACACATCCACACACACACACACGCGCGCGCGCACACACCACTCACTACATACAGAAACACACAACACCACACACACACACACACTTACACTTATTACACACATTCACTTTATGACGCACTTATACACACATTCAACTATTGACAGCTTAACTATTTTTCCCCATAGACACTTACAATACACTTTAATGACACACACACACACACACACACTTACACTTATACACACATTCACTATGACACTTATACACACATTCACTATGACACTTACATTTACCCATAGACACTTACATTTACACTTACACACACACACACACACACACACACACACACACACACACTCACACACACACACAACACACACACACATCACACACAGATTTACTTACACCTCACACACAGAGTTACTTACACTCACACAGATTTTGACTTACACACGCAGATTTGACTTGACCACTCACACAAATTTGACTTACACTAACACACACAGATTTACTTACAGCACACACATTTACTTACACTCACACACAGATTACTTACACACACACACACACAACACACACACACACACACACACACACACACACACTCCCTTACACATATAACGTATAATTTATTAAAACATAACTTAGCAAATTTTAAAACAGACATTTATATTACTGCATTCAAATATAACTGGAAAGATTATTTCAAAGTTTCTTAAAACTTCTATAATAAATCAATCATTATCTTTGAACAAAGAATTTATTATTAACTGTTAATACTTTTTGTTTATAAATTTTATAACTATCAAGTTTTAAAATAACTTTTACTAAAATTTTATGAAATTTTATTAAAACAATATATTTTACGTACCTGAGAGCAATAAAATCAGTAAATCCAGTAAGCGTCAGCCCCTAGCACCCTCTACACCAAGCTATGCCACTTTTGTTCTATTGAATTACTGCTTTACATCATCTTTAACGGCAATGTAATAAGTATAAAAATAACAAAAAAATGTAAGTTCATTCTTCTTGGCTAACAAACAGTATTTTGATTAAAATCTTTCTAAGTTTCTATTTTAAAAATAACAATTAGTTCACTTACATATTTATATTTATTCGATTCAGATGTAACTAAAAATATTTTCAAAAGTTTTTTTAAATAATTCGGATTTTCTTGATTATTATTATTTTATTATTATTTCTATGTACATTGACAATCCATCACGAGAAAACACAAAAACCCGCACTCCTTACAGATACGAAACTGACCTCTCTCTGTAAAATGTGTTGTAATAACTACTTTAGGTCTAAAAATTAGGATAATCCTTTTTGTATCCCGGGCGATTTAGGACCTAATTTCCAGGTCAAAAATATATTTACAAACTACCTTTTCTGTATACAATTTCGGGCAATAACTACGTATAGGCCTAAATTTTAGGCTTAAATTGTAGATAAGCCTTTTTGTATCCCAGGCTGATTTAAGCTAATACCAGGTCAAAAGGTAATTCCAGTATAGACAAGAATCGAGAATCAATGTTATTATTATTTTATAAATATATTTCAAACTGAAACATGCTGGATCGGTAAGATCCTTTAAGCAGGTAAGAAGGAAATGTTTACCTTTCTTGTGAGTGGACGGAGTAATCCTTATCTCTATATGACCTCGTATGTGATTGGTCGAGAATTATTTTATCGCTTTTTGGTTTTAAGGTATGAAAAAACATGTTTTTTCATATCCTGAGCCCAAGTTTCGTTTATTTAAACTCTTAACATACATGTAAATATTTATTTAAGAAAGTAAAAATAAGGATAATAAAAACTTTACTATATAATTGGAAATTTAATAATCATTAACTTACAATGATTTATATATATATATATATATATATATATATATATATATATATGATATATATATATATATATTTATATATATATATATATTATATATATTATCTTATATATTATATATATATATATATATATATATATATATATATATATATATATATATATATATATATATAATATATATAATATATATATATATATATATATATATATATATATATATTGGTTTATATATATATAAGGTTAACATTAAATATAACACTTCCACATACATTTTTCACATGATGTTTATGACTATTTCAAATTTAAACATTCTAAGTGTTTACAAATATGCTTATCATTTGCGTTGTTGTTCCTCAAATAGTTTCTTATCTCTTCAATACCATCCGAAAGCACATATGTAAAAAGTTCTCTCTCAGATATCATAGTATGTTTACTGTCAGGGTCAGCAGCGTAAATACTTCCGCTCCATTGTCTTCTAAATAGATAGATGAATTTCTGCACGTTCATAGATTTTAAGAAGTTTTCAATGATAGTTTCAGGGTCATCAGTTAGGTTTTTCTTAAATGCACAATACTCCTGGAATAACATAGAATGAGCTACAGTTACGTAATTACCCAGTATTTCAGTCTTCTTCATCTGCAATAATACCCTCTTGCGAACTTCAGACATATATTTCAGCCGCTGTATACCTTTAATACTGATTCTATGAGTAGTAGGATCAAATGTACATGATTCATTAAACGTCTTCCATACTAGAAGCTCCATACCTATTCTGTGTGTAATTACATACTTAGAAAAGGCGAGAGTAAGTTGCCTACCATCGCTACCCTCTCTTAGACTAATAACAATCTTCGGTGAGTCTAAAAAGTTGGTGGACTTGTATACCTTGATCCATTCTTCAACATGGTGACATATACAGAGTAGTTCTTCTGCGCTCATAAAAATACGTTTGGTACTAGCGCATATAGGTTGATTAATACACGTAAAAAATTCAAACCCGTTAGGTTTTCTTTTATATAAGAATGAAACACCGTAGTCAGGGATCTTGACTGTCCATTGTACAATATCTTCAATAGAGGTATATCTGTAATACACTTGATGAAAATAAACACTGGTAATAACTTGCATGAAGCAATAAAAACACTTTCAGAGACTGAGCAAGACTTTGTGCACCGTTTTAACATCCAAAACGAAAGTATGATTTTAAAATGATTTGGGTCCTAAAACATACCTGCTCAAATATATATAATTTTCATCCAATCAGAGGTAGGGCTCAGGTATGAAAAACATGTTTTTTCATACTTACAACCTAAAAAGCGATCAAATATCTCTCGACCAATTACACTACGAGGTCATGAATAAGAGATAAGGATTACTAACCGTCCATCACAAGAAAAGGGTAAACATTTCCTTCTTACCTGCTTAAAGGATCTTACCGATCCAGCATGTTTCAGTTTGAAATATATTTATAAAATAATAATAACATTGATTCTCGATTCTTGTCTATACTGGAATTACCTTTTGACCTGGTAATAGTTTTATATATATATATATCAATAAAGGCTTATCCTAAATTTAGGCCTAACGTAGTTATTGCACCACATTTTACAGAAAAAGGTCAGTTTGAAATATATTTTGACCTGGAATTAGGCCTAAATTGCCCCGGGATACAAAAAGGATTATCCTAAATTTAGGCCTAAAGTAGTTATTTCAACACATTTTACAGAGAGAGGTCAGTTTCGTAGTCTGTAAGGAGTGCGGGTGTTGTGTTTCTTCTCCGTGTTCGTGATTGTCAAATCGCTACAGCTAGATAATAATAAAGAAAAACCCTGATATTTAAAAAACTTTGAAATTTTTTTAGTTAACCACGAACGAATAATATAAATGTAAGTGAATAATTGTTATTTTTAAATAAGAACTTAGAAAGATTTTAATAAAATACATGTTATGTTAGCAGAGAAGAACTTATTTTGTTATTTTTATACTTATTACATGGCTAAAGATGATGTAAAGCAGTAAGTCAATAGAACAAACGTGGCATAGCTTGGTGTAGAGGGGTGCTAGGGGCATGCCTTACTGATTTACTGATTTATTGCTTTAAGGTACGTAAAATATATGTTTTAATAAAATTTCATAAAATTTTAGTAAAAGTTATTTTAAAACTTGATAGTTATAAAATTTATAAACAAAAAGTATTAACAGTTAATAATAAATTCTTTGTTCAAAGATAATGATTGATTTATTATAGAAGTTTTAAGAAACTTTGAAATAATTTTAGTTATAATTGAATGAGTAATATAAATGTACGTGTTTAATTAAAACATAAAATGTTTAATTACTTATTATGTTATATTGTTTTTTTATTTGCGTGTGTGTGTGTGTGTGTGGTGTTCTGTGTGTGTGTGTGTGTGTGTGTGTGTGTGTGTGTGTGTGTGTGTGTGTGTGTGTGTGTGGTGTGTGTGTGTGTTCAAATAATAATAACAATAGGCATGAAGTAAATAACATTAAGTATAATAATAAAAATAAAAATAATAAAATAAAAATAATAAAAATAATAATAAAAATAATAAAAATAATAATAAAAATAAATAAAAAAAGTATTAAAAAAAATAAAAAACACCATAATGTTAATAAATATATGAGTTAAAGCAGTAAAACATATGAGTTAAAGCAGTAAAGCAGAAAGTTAAAGCAGTAAAGCAGAAAGTTAAAACAGTAAAGCAGAAAGTTAAAGCAGTAAAGCAGAAAGTTAATAGCAGTAAAACAGTAAAACAATAGCACAATTGTAAGCTGCTGAGTATCGCAATTATTTACTGATTACTGCTTTAAGGTATGTAATTGTTAATAAATATGTGAGTTTAAAGCAGTAAAGCAGAAAGTTAAAGCAGTAAAGCAGTAAAACAAAAGCATACTAATCCCTTAGGTGTTAGGTAACACCTCTATTGATTTACTGATTTACTGCTTTAAGGTATGTAATTATACGAGTTAAAGCAGTAAAGCAGAAAGTTAAAGCAGTAAAGCAGAAGTTAAGCAGTAAAGAAACACAAAGCCATACTAATCCCCCCTTGTGTTAGGTAAACACATCTATTGATTTACTGATTTACTGCTTTAAAGGTGTGATGTTAATAAATATGTGAGTTAAAGCAGTAAAACTATGAGTTAAAGCAGTAAAACATGATTAAAGCAGTAAAGCAGTAAAACAAAGGAGCATACTAAATCCCTTTTGTTGCTATGTAACACTCTTTGATTTACTGATTTACTGGCTTTAAGGTATGTAAGTTTTAGTTTTAATAACAATTTCGTACAATTTGGCTTTCAGTAAAAAAAATGTTCATATTCAGACCTCTGGAATTTTTTTTCTCTTACATACAATTTTTAAAAAATTTATAATTAAAAGTATTAAGTAAAAATATAAAAGAGTCTGTAAATGGAGTTACAGT
>JABUQX010012289.1:17500-35000 GCA_015478945.1 Trachelipus rathkii
AGCTTTTGATAATGGAGGAAAATTAACATTCCAATTTCATTTCATTTGATTAATTTTATATTTTATTTAATTGATTTAAATGCGTACTCTTTCCGTATTGATGTCTTGTTTTTATTTGCTATTGTCGTGTGCCTAAAGCAAAATCAATCGACGCTCTCGTACATGGGAAATATATAATGACTTGTTGAAGTAATTTATTTTAGATACGATGAAAGAAAGAAAGTAAAGCGCGAAAGAAAAGGAAACGTAGAACAAAATCCAATTTTTTCATAAAAAAAAAATATTAAAAATTAAAAATTTGCCTAAAAAGGGACAGTTTTTTTTTAAGGGGGTTGAGGGGGAGTTGAGACGAAGTTGGAGACACCTTAAACCCACAATTATTTTAATTGATTCAGAATCGAAAATTGGAGTTGGTATAAAAATCGGAGTTTTTGGTTGGGACGAGACAGTTTGAAGAAATATATATTTATATATTATACTATATATACTATATTATAAATATATATAAATATATATATTATATATCTATATATACTATACTATATTATACTATACTATACTATATAGTATGCTATATATATAGATATTTTATAAATTAATTTTAGCCAATATGTAATGTAATATTACTTATTACTTACATTAACCTATATAATTTACTTATAATATGATATATTAACATACTACTTATTATATTATATATATATATACATATATAATATATTTATGTATACCTATGAATATTATATACTGTATATTAATATACAGTATATTATACTAACTATATATATAATATATATATTATATATATATATATATATATATATAACTATATATATATATATATTCACTATATATATTCTATATATATATATTATATATATATATATACTATACAATATTTTTTCATTCTTTTTTTCAAAAGTGTAGTTTAATATCTATTCAATAGTAAAATGGATTATAAAAATAAAAAAATCATTAAAAACATAGTTATTAAAGCGACAAAGTTGAAAATTGATGAAACTAAACTTTCAAATTTTGGTTTAAACTTCTTTCTGCATCCCATCCCCGTCACACAACAACACACACCACAACCACCACACACACACACACACACTACACACACACACACTACACACACACACACACATATATAATAATATAATTAATATATTCTCTATATATATCAATAGTATATATTATATATATATATATATATATAATATATACTTATATATAATAGGTACATATATGATTATAACTATTAATATATATAATATATATTATACCCTATAAATATGTGATTTTGGAACTTTAAATTTCTCTATAAATTGTAAATAAAATTAATTTTTTACTGAAATAAATGTAAAAGAGTCGAATCTATAATATGGCAATCACATTTTTTTTTGACAAGACTAATATAAAACCCACATTAACTGAATTTAATAAAACATAGCAATAAAAATCTACTTTATCGGATGTATGATATTCAAATAATTTTTTTTACCTAATTTATTTAATTTTTATTAATCTAATTTTTTTTTCATTTAAGATTTCCTAATTAGTAAATTAATGTTCGGAATACAAGTTAAAAATATATAATTTAAATATATAATTTATATTATATATATATTAATATATAGATATATATATATATATATATAATATAATATATATATAATATAATATATATTTTATATTATATATATATAACTATATAATATATAGCAGGGTCTTAAATAGCTGATTATACTTTGAAAAACTTATAGACAAACTTTTATTTTATGAGCATCAGTGATTTTGTTAATTACAGAACATACATATATTTAAAGAATCATGTTCACAAATGTCCAAAACTGGAATGACGCCATTTCCAGACACGCTGATACACGAACAAAATAGAGTGCTGCAAACGCCACACGAACGGAGTTCATTGAAATTGGGACATTGTCTTATCGATTTCCACATTTCAATAGCATTTATCAGTTCTGGTTTTGAGCTATCAAAGCTCTTTTCTTGAGCCATCCCATAAAAAGAAGTCCATGGCGTGAGATCTGGGACGCGCAGGGTATTGAATACTACCCCTTCGTCCAATCCATGTGTTTGGTAATGCTGCATGTAGGTGAGCTTGCTGCAGGAGTCGGTCGGTCCACACATTGACGAAATGTTTAATCGATAACGACGTATTTTATTTCAGCAAGAGGAGAGCCCTCCCCACTACCATCCCGCATGTAAGAGTTCACCATGCCGATGCCAGCTTTCCAAACACTGATTGCGGACTGCGTGCTCCACGAATGGTAGTACTTGATACCTTACGGTTCGCAGATCTCCACGCCAATGGACTTCTTTTATGGGGATACCTCAAGCAGGACAGAGTCTATAGCTCAAAGACCAAGAACGATAAATGCATTGAAATTGGAAATCGAAAGACAATGTCGCCACATTTCAAATGAACTGTTTTCGTGGAGCTCTTGCGTACCTCTAATTTGTTCGTGTTATCAGCTAGTGTCGGAGCCAACGGCAAGCGGTCATCATTTTTGGAACACATTTGCAACAAGATCTTTAATTACATTTATGTTCTGTTATTCCAAGCCCTTGTAAACTTGTCACTCATATGTGTTCAATAAGTACGTTCTGTATAGCCCTTCTAGAAGTAAGTTGTCACCCATTATTTTGAGACAACCTGATATAATTATATTCAATATATATTCTATTATGTATATCTATATATACATATATATATATACTATACTAATATATATATATATAATTAGTACTTACTATATAAATACGATTAACACATATTAATCCTACACTACGTTATATATAATAATATACATAATATATAATAATATATATATATATATATACTATACTTTATCATATATATATATATACTTATATTAGTATATAATATATATATATATATATATATATATATTATTTATATTATATATATTATATTATACATACTATACTATGTATATATATAATCATATTGAAATTTCATTCTTTAATTTCAAAGCCTACACAATAGAGACAACTTCGTGCCTTTGAATCTATTTTAAATATCTAATTTTATTTTTTGCCATTAAGAATGTTAAGGAACGTACATATATGTACATCTTACATTCTGTCTTTTCTTCGCATGTATTCACAAAAGTTTTGATTTTTCGTTTCTTCTTCTGATTGACATTTCATGGACTGAGTTTTAATATTGCTGTTTAGAACCATATAATCAATTTTCAAATAATTTTTAGATTTTATTTTTTTGGGGTTGTTCTGGTTTAAATGCAATTATTCTAGATTTTTCTATATTTTCTTATTTTCCTAAATTGTCTTAATTTTTCTATAGGGCGGTCTTTTCAAACTCATGCTTATATAGTTTATAGTTGTCCATATATATATATATATAATATAATATATTATTTACTATATATATACTACTATCCTATACTTATATTATATACTATTATATATATATATATATTATATATATTCATTATATATATATATTATATATCGTATATATCTCTATATATATTAATATACTATATATATACGTATATAAGTGGTGATGTTTGTGAAGTGTGTGTCTGTGTGCGTGCGTGTGTGTATGCGTCTGTGCTTGTGTTATTGCCCATGGATTTATACCTTCAGAGCTCTTAAGATATAGTATTTTGAAGATGCCTGTACACATGGCGATATATTACTGTGTGTCTATCTGTCCGTCTAGTGTTTTTTTGTGAGACGTTGTGTTATGGTGTGTGTGTCATTAAAATCTCTACTTCGTGTTATTAGATACTGAAGAATACTGGGCTTTGTTTGTTTATTCTTCTTACAGTATTCAACTCTTTATTATAGTTACTTTCAGTTGAGAGCAAAAGAATTGTCGTTCGGACATCTAATTTTCTTTTTTCTATATTAGTTTTTTTTTTTTTTTTACAACATGCTACACACACACCACACACACACACACACACAACACCACACACACACACACACACACACCCACACGAGCGCATTATATATATACTATATATAATATCATATTATATATATTATATAACATCATATATATAATATAATATGATATATAGATTATTCTACCTAGTACCTATATATTAATTTACCTTCCATCACAGCTCCCCAACGGGCTCCCTGCAGACTGTGGGTGAGAGTGCGCAAACATACAACGGAAACAGAATTAGTTAAGGGCAAAGAACATGACCGTAGTCGCAATAAAGAGCCCCCCCCCCTATACACCCCTCATTCACCCGTAGAACTAACACACCCCAAACATCAGACCCCCAGATGTAGGGTATTTCGTCAGTTGTCAGGTCATTCCCTGTGCCAGACCGCCTACAACCTGTCAATGTTTAATATATAATATATATATATATATAATAATATAATATTATATGTATATATATATATATATATATATATATATATATATATCTATTTATCTATATATATCATATATAATATATATATAATTTACCTATAATATATTCATATATGGCTCACCTTAAGAACAGGATTCCTCTCAGTATGGGTTCGAGTTCTCTTGCTACGTGAACGCGACACAAAATTTGTCGTTAATAGAGATTTCTGCAATATGTTACGTATTGCCAGTCTTATGGCATATAGTGTATTACACTAATCTCAATACACCCACATCACTACAAACCTAGCCAACACATACAACAAAACAGTCTATTCACAAACAAAATCACTCTTCTCATTGCTTCTCGCATCTCGAAAAAGCCGCTACCCGTACTAGGTGCACCCACGCCTTGCGGCGGATGATCAAGCATTCCGACTTACGTCGCCTGAAGCAGGGCTCTTCTATCGGCCTAATATTCAGTGCACCTTCACTTGGTCAGAAACTATCAAGATACTTTGTCTCTGACCCAATTACCTCGGGAATTAAGAGGGTTATGTGGTTAATAATTAAATATATTATATTTATAATAATATATAAATATATAATAAATATAATATATAATATATAACTATATAATATATATATATAATATATATAAAAATATTTATACTTAAGATACTGATCTACATCATACCAAGTACCTACTTAAACATATAATATACTACAGTATAGTAATAGTACTATTATAATATAGATATACTTTATTACTATACCCTATGCCCACTGATATCACGAAGAAATTAACGCTCTACCAGCTACCTGACCGGCAATTCTTTGGTTGGCCGCATCTCAGGTGAGCCCACGACCAGCATTTGACTCACACTCTCTCGCGAGACGCAAATTATTTCCTGCTTCTATTAAGCCTGAAAACAACGGACCTCCGCTTTTTGCGTAGCGTGACCTACCAAACCCCATATATGCGGTATGATATGATATATATAGTATATATGTATTCGACTACATACTAATATCTATATATATAACTACTATACTCCATATATCTATATATTATTTATATTATATAATCTCATCATAGTACACTACTATATATATTACTTTAATACAATTACATTAAATATATTACCTAGTTATAAATATATCATATATACTATATATTTATACTAATCCTATATGATACCTTAGTATTAACACTAATACCCTAGTATTAAATACTATACTAACAGTAATATATTACATCATATAATCATATCACATCTGTACATCGGTGTTGGTGAAGCTTTAGGGCGCAGATTTTGGTCTTGATGGTCTCGCATTTATGGTATTAGGGGAGGTTGTGAGAGGGATTTCTTCTTCCACTCAGGTCACGGTTTTCTACTTAGCTATCTTGTTTCCGGTGTGTGTTTGGGCACCCCATCCCCATTTCTGAGGAATCAAATGGCAGCCGATGATCGATGATGATGATTGATGATCGATGATGCATCGATTGATGAATGATGTGTGATCCTGATGATGAATGAGGATTGATGATTATGATAATGAATGATGATATGAGTGAGCCGATGATGATGTCTGATGAATGGATGCATGAGATGATGATGTGATGATGATGATGATGATGATGATGATGATGATGATGATATATCTACATAGCGAATACTCTGTGAATAGATTTTATAGTTATTTTTTTTAACTGAATCGTTACAATTCCGTTTCCAAAATGGTTAATAAAATAGTGAATAATAAATTTTGTAAACCATTATTTTAAAAGTTTTTGCGAAATATGAGCAAATTATTATTATTATTATTATTATTATTATTATATTATTATTATTATTAATATTATTATTATTTATTATTATTATTATTATTATTATTATTATTATTATTATTATTATTATTATTATTATTATTATTATTATTTCATAAACATAGAATTGTGTAATAAAAATATTAAGGGTTCTTATCCAATGTTCTCTCTCTCTCTCTCTCTCTCTCTCTCTCTCTCTCTCTCTCTCTCTCTCCTCTCTCTCATCTCTCTCTCTCTCTCCTCTCTCTCTCTCTCTCTCTCTCTCTCTCTCTGCTGAAACAATATTTTTTTGGTTTATTTTTCTACTAGTCAAGTCGTAGGAATTTCTCAATAGGAATCGGAAATTATTTTGCATCATCCCATCACTGCAAGTACCCAACGGCATTATCCTATTATGTACTCAAAAGGAGAGCTCTGTAGGATACTGATTTTTATAGTCCACTAGAGGGATCGAACCAACAACTTTGAAGATGCAAACCATTCGCACATATATACTTGAACCATATGTGGAAACTTCAAAAAATTATTTTTTTATTTTTTTTAATGAATGAGTTTAAAAATAATATATTTAATATATATATATATATAATATATTAATATATATATTATTAATATATATATATATACATAATATATATATATACAGGTATATTTATATACATATATATATATATATATATATATATATATATATTATATATATATATATTTACTATATATATATATTATATATATATATATATACAGAGAGAGAGGAGAGAGAGGAGAGAGAAAGTAGGGGTGTACCCGGAACACAAAAACATTGAATCGGGCTGCTCGAATATATATATAGTATATATTATATATATATATATATATATAATATATACTACACTATATATATATATATATATATATATATTTATATATATATATATAGCTATATATTATATATAAATATATGTGTAACTATATATATATATATATATATACTATATATATATATTATATATTTTATATTATATATATATATATATATATCTTATATATAATATATATATATATATATATATTATATATTATATATTATATTATTTATTTATATGTTGTTGTTTTGTTGTGTTGTGGTTTGTATGTTTGTTGTTGTTGTGTTGTTGTTGTTGTTGTGTGTTCTGTTGTTAGAAAACGAAAATCAGCATATGTCTTCATTTATTTTTGCATGATTTTTCTAAGCTCCTAAAAGCTTTCCGTATAATTTTCGTTAACTTTTTTTTTTTTTTCAGGTAATTCGTGAGTAAATCAAAATTGTCGCTTTTTGTAATTTTCCGAGCTTTCGTCCATTCATGTTTGACATTTTCCGGGCTTTATTTTAGAAACGATGTTAAAATTAAAATTGATATAATACAATTATCAAAATATAATAAGAATAAAACTACTAAGTAAAATATACGAAATTTAAAAATGTGAGGTCCATAATTTAGATTTTAGACGGTGTTGTCCTTTCTTTTTTTTCTTTTTCAAGTAAATATTAAGGAAATCGGACATTTCATTAAATTCTTTGCTAATATTCGGTCTATGTTTTCCTCCTATAAGGGATTCCGCTTTGAAGGTTTAGTTCTCTATTTCGGACATATAGAAGTCCGCAAATGTTGGTCCTAAATAGAAAACAAAATCCTCAATGAAAATAGTATCTTTAATCCCTTATTTTACGTAAAATAAGTAGATTACACATTTGCCGTAATTAAGGATCTTAACAGCGTTCAAAATTTTATTCAAAAACTTCAGACCATTGGCAAATTAAAATTTACATATGAGGAATGAACAGATAATGAAATTAATATATTAGATGTAACAATTAAAATAAACAACGTTGGCTCAAATGAAAGAGAGAGATTTACGTTTAAAACACCAATAAGGGAGTCTATATTAATTTCTATTCATACACACCTCTCGCCTATAAAATATTTATAATAAAACTACTTATACACAGAACACATAAGGTAACATCTAATTAGAAACTCTTTAATAAAGAAATAAAAAAGAATAAATAAGCTATTTAATTGACAACGGCTTTCCTCAATAATTATCAGACAAAACGTTGAATAACACATTGAATATATTGACTGATCATAAAGATACACAAACAAATAATAACTTGATCTTCTGTTACAGCAGCGAAGTGATTGTCCCAATAAATGACGAAGAATCAAAATTAAAATATGTTTTAAAGAAACATATAAAAAAGCAAAAATAATGAAGCCATCACTGTTAGAAGCTATTAAAGTCTGAAAAATTATCTTCTTGTATTAGTGCTCGTGAGTAATGATCCAGGTGAGTATACCAACGTTGTGTACCAATTCTCTTGCAATGAAAGTGGATGTAACTCCACTTTCATTGGCAATGCGACGAATACACTTCGACAGCGTTTGTTGCGGCACAAGCACAGACCAAGTATAAGGTACAACAACATTTGCAGGTAGAACTTGCAAAATCACACAACAACGATTTTGGGACTTACTTTAGGATATTTCATCAAAAGATTGAGTTTTGTGAACTCTCACCTAGACCTAGCTCAGAAGTCCTTTCCATGCATTAACGAAAAATAGACATAGCGATCCAATTAACATTTCTAAATATAACGAAATGTGTCCGACTTATATTCACTTGGCTTGTAAATAATAATAGATAATAAAGATATAATATACATACAAATAAAATAAGTCAATTATAATAATTCAATAATAAAATAATAATAATAATAATAATAATAATAATAATAATAATAATAATAATAATAATAATAATAATAATAATAATAATAATAATAATAATAATAATAATAATAAAATATAATACATAATATAAATTTTAATAATTTTTAATAAAAAGTAAATCAGAAATTACATAGTATAGATCATGATAAATAATTAATAATAATAATAATAATAATATAATATAATATAATAATTAATAATAGATAATAATAATAATAAATAAGTATAATATAATATAATAATAATACATAATGAATAATACTAAGACACGATTTAAATTATAAACTTATTTTTAATTTTTGTATATTTTGCACAATAGTTTTAATCTTAATTATTATATTTTTAATAATTGTATTATTTTAATTTCAATTTTAGATTCGTTGTTAAAAAAATGTCATATATAACCTTAAAAATGTACAACGTGAATGGACGAAAGTTCGAATTGATACAAAAGGCGACGATTTTATTTTATTCAAGATTTGTTCTGGAAAAAAGTTAGCGAAATGTTCGGAAGGCTTTAAGGAGCTTTAAAAATAGCCCAAATATTATTATTATTATTATTATTATTATTATTATTATTAATATTATTATTATTATTATTATTATTATTATTATTATTATTATTATTATTATTATTATTATTATTATTATTATTATTATTATTCAGGAAGTCCAAACCCACTGGAGTAGCAGTTATTTATTTCAAGAACACATCTTAAACTTTAAAGAGCTTTGCAGCTATAGGTAGCTGACCATCCTAATATTCGTGTCCTACCTACAAGTTACTGGCGGTTTGTTGAGAAAGTTTTGGTATTATTTTAGCAATTTTATGATAACCAATGTAGTTAATAGGTCTAAATCAATGTTATTTTCTTTAATAACTCATGTCAGTGCATTTGATAGTTACTTTCAATATTGATAATGACTCTTATGGTGTTTAAATAATGAAATTGGAACTGAAGAATGCTTCAAAAACCTTTTTATGGGGAGCATTGAATTGCAGGGTAGATTTATTATTTTTGATAATCATGCCCTTGTTAATCTATTTGTTGATCCACGATTTAAGTTGAATATTTTTTTGTAATCGATATCGTCATCGAGTATCGGAAAAATCGGCATCGGAATCGTCATTGAGAATCTGCAAATTAATTTTGAATCGGCATCGCAATCGTCATCGAGAATCGGCAATTTTTTTTTAATCGGCATCGGAATCGTCATCGAGAATCAGCAATTATTTTGGAATCAGCATCAGAAATTTTGGAATATCTCAATCGGAATAGGAAATTAAAGTTGATTAAAGATAAAATGAAGATGCAATGAAGAATAAATGTAAAGATATTGAGGTTAGGTTAGGTTAGGTTAGGTTAGGTTAGGCTAGGTTAGGTTAGGTTAGGTTAGGTTGGTTAGGTTAGGTTATGTTAGGTTAGGTTATGTTAGGTTAGGTTAGGTTAGGTTAGGTTTGGTTATGTTATATATACACTGAGAATGTGGAACAGTCATTCATCCTCGCTCCCAAGAAATTTTACTCCAAGTAAAAACCCTGAAAATGAGCCCTAAATAACATCAACATTAACATATTTCAGCTAATCACAGAAAGATTTTCTAAATTATGATACTGAAGAGATTTAAGACTGTGAGAAGGAAATCAACAGTAGAAAAATTAGATAAAAAATTGCCAAAGCCAACAAAAAGATATCTAATTAAAAAACCGAAAAGTTACTTAATAGAAAAATCGATTTCTCTAAAAAATACAGAAGAAAACGTTTTAAAGAAAGTAGTGAAAAGGAAAAGTTTCCATACATATAAAAAAGATCTCTTGCAGTCCCTACTTCATTAATGCATTCAAAGATGCTCTGAAGCAGGTAATATGTATTTGAATTACACTTAAACACATGGATAACAACTGATTTTTCATCTTCATTATATTAGAAATTCAAATAGCTAAGAAAATAATAAGAAAAATTAGTCAGTTTATATATATATATATATATATATATATATTATATATTTATATATTAATAATAATATATATATATATATTAGATAAAATTTGATATATATATTATATATCTATATAGTATATCTATATATAATTATTTATATATATCATAATTTAAATGACAGCCATTATAATATTAAGGTATGAAAAATTATAGAAATATAGGTAAACATACATCAATTTTTTTCAACTTCTTTTAAAATATTAAATAAAAATAATAATATGGAAATTTATGGACTTGTGTTGGTTCAATGTTAAGCAAACTCCCGATTTCGAAATAGGTACAGTATAGCTTATACAGTGTATAACTATATATAATGGATAGGTACATTATCAGAGATGAAATGCCCTTAAATAAATACTGTAATATATGCTAAGAAAATAGAACCAGATTCTGGATTCGTACACCTCTATGCTAGATAGATAGATAGATAGATAGATTAGATAGATAGACTAGCATAATATATAGATGAAGATAGATAGATAGATAGATAGATAGATAGATAATATGTAGATAGATAGATAGATAGGTAGATAGATAGATATTTGTAAAATTTTACTATGCTCAAACACTGAAATTATTAAATTCTTAATTGTAAAATGTTAAATTTTTGATTAGGATTATTAATTAGGTCTTTAATTTTATTTATTGTGAATATATATATACTATAATATTATTTATATTATATATTATTATATATATCATTATATTATATATATATATATATATATATATATATATATATGGAGAATGGAAGACAGAATCAAATTGTTGATTTTTTTTTTTTTTTTTTGATTTCCAGCTTCATGACGTCACGCGAAATTAAATTTTAAAAAAACTTTTTTCTAAGTTCGACTATAGTTTATTTAGAACGTATTTTTTCTAATCTATAGTAAATCAAAATATTAAAATAGGGCCTATAGTCTATGATACAATGAAGCAGCAACACTAAAGATTTTTAAAAATTATCGATATTGAGAATCGGGTAATTTTAAAGGTGAATAAGGGGTCGATTAATACTTAATAGTAACACCTGATATTATTTGTAATATTGATAAATGCTACATCAGAAATAAAAGAAACCTGTTTTAAACATGCCTTTGTTAAATAGTTGTAGAAATTTGGAACAGAGTAGCCTTGCTATATGTAATATTATTATTTCAATTTTTTATTTCTATTGAAGTTAAATCACTTAAATGTACAAAAATATATATAAAAAAAAAATAAAAAAAATTAAAAAAATCAAAAAATCATGATTTTTTAATAAAAAATCAAGTAAAAATATCAGTTGATTTTTTTTATTTAATTTTTTTAGTGCCATTCCTGACTTCCGTCTTTCAAAACAATTGTCAGACACAGGATCATTCATGTTTTAAACAGGTTTCTTTTATTTCTGATGTAACATTTGTCGATATTGCAAATAATATCGAGTGTTACTATTAATCGATCCCTTATTCACCATTAAAAATATACGGTTCTCAATATCGATAATTTTTAGTTAATTCGATTGTTTTATAAAGATATAAACTATAAAATTAGTCGATTAACTCGATTTGCGATAGCGGACTGGCGAAGCAGAAAAATTCGGAATTCGGCGGGAATTTGTCCGATAGCGGAACTGAGAGGCAGAAAAGTATGAAATTGCGGCGGAATTGTGATAGCGGACTGGCGATGCAGAAAAAAATTGCGGAATTGCGAACTGAGGAATGTCCAACAAAGTTAGCGGAATTGAGAATTGCGGACTACCAAAAAAGTTGCGGGTCTCCACCTATGATATATATACTATATATATAATATATATAATATTTATATAGTAATGATTTATTATTGATAATATATATTATTTATATATATACATATATATTTTATATATATACATATATATATATATATATATATATATATATATATATATAGTATATATATAGAGAGAGAGAGAGAGAGAGAGAGAGACGCCCTGTTTTTTAATATTTAAAACAGAACCCAAATAAACGCCATCTTTTGATTTTTGTTTTTTTCTCCGGAAACTTTATTTCTGGTTGAAATTTGATGGAACAAAAACCCATAAGAAAGAAATTGTCAATTCATTTCCATATCTTTAAAATAAAGTTTAAATTGATTTAATATAAGAAAAAACTTATCCCCATTTATAAACTTACCACGAAAAAAAAAAGTAATAAAGAACTATAAAAATTATTTTGCATAGGATGATACATGCGATGATTCACATTCTTAATGTCAAATCTTCTTCAAATGCTGCTGTTTTAATCTGTTTAAAAAAAATTTGAAAGTAAATTGAGTAGATAATAAAATAAAATAAAATAAAATAAAATAAAATAAAATAATAATAAGATAATAAAATAAATAAATAAAATAAATAAAATAAAATAAAGGACGTACTTTTTTTGCCAAAAAAAAATAAATTATAATATATATATATTATAAATATATGATATATAGTATATCAGAGCAATTTTTTTTATTATATTGCATATATATTATATATAATTGGATATATATTATCGATATTATTAATAAATATAATAATATACATATATATTAATATAATTTTATATTTCATTATATATTATATTTATAATACTCTATCTATATATATTATATATATTATATATACTATATATTATATATATATAGTATATATATATAATTATATATATATATATATATATATTATATATATATATATATTATATATAATATATATATTAGTTTCATTTCATCCTATATTGCAGTCAGTCTATTTATCTATGTGCGAGTCAGAATTCTTTTAAAAATAAAATTATAAAAAAAAAAAAAAAAACAAAAAAAAAACAAATTTAAATCATAAATTGAAATTTAAATCGTATTCGGACCAATTTATTTCATGTTTATTTGTTTGCGATAAAAGTTTTTGTCGTTTTTTTGTTTTTTTGTGTTATTTTTTTTTTTTTTTAATAGGATAATTTTTTTTCCTGATATTAATATTTTGATTCAATTTTTCATATTAGCATTTTTATTTTATTTTAGTTTATTTTAGGTTTTATTATATTTATTTAATTATTTTTTTAATGATTTTTCAGTGTTTTAATATCTATATATATATATATATATATATATATATATTATCATATATATAGTATATATATATATATATATATATATATAACTATATATAATCATTTATATATATTTATATATATATTTATATATATATATATATATATTATATATAACTATATATATAAATATTTTTCGTCAATTTTATTATTTATTTTAATTTTTATAATTTATTTTACCTTTATTTATAATTTAATAAATAAAAAAAAATTAAAATAAGACCTATTTATTTATACGTACCTCACAAAATGAAATAATAATAATAATATAATAATAATAATACATAATAATAATATATAATAATAATACTAATAATAATAATAATATAGTACCCTCTGACCCGTAAGTGGTGGAAAAATTATAATATAGTGATTTACCCAAAAAAGATAAAAAATATATCTGGCGTTAAAACTCTCTCATTGAATTAGGCAAATGTCTTTATAATTAATAAGAACCAATAAAAGGATTAATGAAACTAGTTATCATATATATATTATATATTACTAGTCATATATAATATATATATTATATATAATATAGTATTATATATATTATAATATATATATAATTACTATATATAGATATATTGTATATACTATATATTACTATATACTATATATATATATTATATATATTTATAATATATACTATACATATACTATATATCATAATATATAAAAATATTATATATATCATATATATACTCATATATATAAAAACAATATATATTATAATCTATATATATATATATATATATATATATATATATATATATATAAAGAGATCATTAAATTTTCTTTCACAAGCTTTCAAGCAAAAAGGAGAGTAAAAATGTTTCATGCAAATCTAATTTAACAAAGAAGAAATAAAAATTCGACCACCTCCTCCTCCTTCTCCTCCTCTCCCCCTCCTCCTCCCCCTTCTTCTTCCTCCTCCTCCTTCTCGATCTCTTTCTTAAGAGCACGAACAGGCCATTGACTTTGATTTACGGCTTTATTTGAGTCCCTTAAAAGGAGAATAAATAAATGGTTTTTGAACTATGCTGACGTAGGAATTATAAGACTGGACTATTTGATTATTTAACACCTGAAATAGAGACAGACAGACAGACAGACAGACAGACAGACAGGCGAAGTCGATAATAAAGGGTTGAATATAATTATATGAATCGAAACTTAAAAATTAGCTTATTATTGCTAAAAATGCAATGTATACCTGCATATACAAAAAAATAAATAAAATAAAAATAAAAATTATGCCTGAAAAAGAAGTCTTATACGAAAAGTCAAAGATGGCTGAAAAAGAAGTCTTATAAGATTGTGGGGAAATTTGAATCGGAGAAAGTCTTGCACACTTTAAAAGTATAAAGTACGAGAAAGGATGGACATGGCGGTTAAAATTTGGGATCTGTGAGCTGAATAGGAAAGTTTGAGACTGCTTTCAAAGTTGCCACGCAAGCACTCCACAATGAAAGAGTTATTCGGCCAAAGAAGAGGCTAGTCCCAAATGGTCGACATTTGCCAAAAAAAAAAATAAATAAATAAAAAAAATCTGTTTATTTAGAGTTTCTCTAACGAATCCAAGAAAACTTAACCTAACCTAACTTAACCTAACTTAACCTAACCTAACTTAACCTAACACCTGCGGCGGATTGTACGGGAATTTTTTTTTGATATCGTTTCGACCATTTTCCCTGTCGATAATTTGGACTAGTCCCCTCCAAAGAGTTCAGAAGAACAATGTTCATCGTTATTCATTGTATTAGATATAATATATTATAAGGGGAGTACAGTGTTAATTTGGCATCTACAAAGAGATTAGAGAGGATCTGCTAAAGGTGGAAAGTTGATTAGACGAAAACCCGTTGACTTGGTCTTGACTGTGCGGGTGAAGCTGTCCTAAATAAACTTAATTCCGTAATTCATATAATAACGGATAACACTTCCATATAAAAGCATGTATGTACCTTGGGCTGTGTGAAGAAGTTTTGAGGTATATTATCCTGATACCCTCATTGGATGAAAATTGAGAATATAGACAATATATATATATATATATATATATATATATATATATATGTAGAAAAGCACAAACATAAAGAGATAGATATATATACTGGTATATATATATATATATATATATATAAATAGCAAAATATATATATATATATATATATATATATATATATATATTTGCTGTAGGAAAGCCCAAACAATTGAGTTTGACTAGAAAACAAAAGACGAGTCGTGTAAGAAAAAGGTTTTGAACAAAGTTAAAAAAAAAAAAAAAAAAATTACGAAGGATTCAGAAATTAATGAGGTAGAAAGATCGTGTGTCAAAGCAAGTCGGGAGCTCCCTATCAATACTAACACCACCAATACAGGTCGTCATTGCTTCCCAATTGATGATAAAGGAGAGGAGTGAATGAAAGCATTCTTTAAATAACCCATCCCACGCCAAGCATCTCAAAGGATATTTGTTTTGCCACTTTCTTTAAATTGTTAAGAAAGAAAGAGTGTATAGGTGTTTAAGATGTATTGTTTGTAGAGGCGAAAGGAGAGGACGGTAGGAAAACAAAAATTATTGTAAGTATTTCACATGAACGATTTCCTCTGTGTTAGCAAGGCGCGAAAAGGACGAACATTAGCATTGGAGTGCAAAATAATGTTCTAGTTCAACCCACCACTCACAATTTGTCCTTGCCGTGTTCACACGGGCACACACACGCGCGCATGCGCACAGACACAGATTCGCCTTCTTACACCACACAACAACAACACCAATATATAGTGTTATATATATATATATATATATATATATATATATATATATATATAATATTTATATAGTATATATATATATATATATATATATATATATATATATATATATATATATATATATATATATATATATATATATATATATATATATATATATATATATTCCACTTCGCGTGATTTCTGAATAAAATTTTCACTCAAATGTAAACAATATCTGATCGATTGATTTAAAGTGATTTTAAAAAATAAAATAAAAGAAAGAATAAAAGCAAAATCGATGACGACAAATCGATAACAAAATTGGAAAATGTTTCTCGCATACGAGTAAAACAAAACGTGAAAAACTTTACCAACATTTTCTTCAAAAGGAAAATATATATATATATTTATTTATACATATATATATATATATATATATATATATATATATATATATATATAATATATATATAATATATATATCTATATATGTGTTTATATATATATATATATATATATATATATGTTAAGCCTCCGACTTGCTCATGGTGGAGATAAATATGTTTTTTTTTTTATAATTTTTTTTTTCAAATATTAATACTAAAGTAGTATATTATACTAGCAATTAATTAAGATGTGAATGAGAAAGATAC
>JABUQX010012289.1:52500-63964 GCA_015478945.1 Trachelipus rathkii
CGCGGTCCGAGCGAACGGGCGCGTGCGCGCGCCGCAGGAGCGCCCGCGCGGCGCGATCCGTCGCGAAATGGCTGGCATACGTGAGCCAACAGGCGGCTCGCCGACTCGACAGAAAAAAATTGTTATTAATCCTAAGATAGTAATATAAATCAAAACGTGCCCTCTTCTACCTCTTCCCCTTCTGTCCATCCATCATCTATAGATCTATTGATTCAAGTCATATGTTTTTTATTAAATTGCTATGTTTTAACATACCTAAATCAGTAAATCAAGTAAATCAAACCACCTCACCACTCCCCCTCCCCCTCTCCCTACCTCCCATCATTGATCTTTTGATTCAAGTCATTTTTTTATTAAATTGCTATGTTTTACATCTTAAAACAAGTAAATCAGTAATCAGTGATCAAGGTATCTCCATCTTCCCTTCCATTCTGATCTACTGGTCTATTGAGTAAGTGACTCATTTATAACATAAACGCAAACCTTTTATTCATATAGTGTTCAGTGTATCATCTAGAATGGACGTTGGAAATTTATGTTTCCGGCTCGACTGCTACAAATGTCTTGTGTCTGGTCTTAGGGGTGCGGGAAAACCTTTTTCCTGTATTAAACATTTTAAAAGAGGTCGAGATTTTCGAGCAACAACCTGTTAAAATAGTGCTACAGTGTTTACCAAGAAAAGTTTAACGATTACAAAGATGTAATCGAATTTCACGAAGGGTTATATGACATAAAAAAGCTCTTCAATGTTTACCAGGGCATAAAATTATAATTCTTGATGATCTGATGCATAAATTGAATGAGAATATAGCGGAAACTTTCACAGTTTATTCTCATCATTTAAACATCACAGTATTTTTTATAACGCAGAATATCTTTCATCAGAATAAGTATATGGTGATGTATCTTTAAACACACAGAATTTAATCTTGTCGGATCAAAGAAGGGATATACAGGTCAATGTTGTGGCTACCCAAATGTTCCTTACTCAACGTAAAGAGTTCCTAAAAGTATATAAAGAAGTTACATCTACTCCACACGGTTACTTAATGTTAAGAACACTATAGAGTGTTGCTGTGTCAATATCTTGCCTAACGAGATTGAAACAGTATACATACCTGAATAATGAGTGCTCTAGTAGCAGATTATTTACATCTTATGAGAAAATTTAAAAAACTGAAACCTTCTGAAAAAGTAAACTGACTGTGGAGGATGAAAAATTTATACAATGTAAAGCAGAAGTTGTTTAAATCTTATAAAGGAAATGTTCCTTTAACAGACCTCAGAAAGGTAAAGTTACTGTCATAGAAAAACATCTTAAAAAATTGTCTGAATGGTAGAAAATGTAAAATAAAAAACAGTGCTCCAAGTCTGGTGTGAGGTGTGTTCCTACCTTTACTCTTTTCCGTTATTGCCCCTTTGATAACCAAGTGGGCTGCTCATGAAGAGAAGGTAGTAGTTTTACCCTACAGCGATTATGAGAAGATGAAATATAACACAGGTCCCAGCCTCTTACAACAAAAAAACAACAACAACACAAACAACAACAACCTCAAAACACACAACAAAACAACAAAACAACAACAAACAGCAACAGAAACACAAACAAACGTCGGAAGCACCTCAATCAAACATTCCTGCTCAGGTAGGGCATAACCTTATCATCATTGATTCAACAGCAGCTTTGAGTTTATATATCCAGTGAAACGATAAATAAATTAGAGAAGACTGCATAAATATTAAACTCCGATGTTTACATTCATGAAAAAAGAATCCTTATATAAATGCTTAGCAAATTAAGTAGATTCTAAAGTTTTATTAATTCACATAAGGAAATCAGCTCTGCGCAAACACAGGATTGAGTGAAGAGAAGATAATTTTAGAGGACATATACTCAAGTATTGGAATTACAAGTGAGGATGAACGGGTATAGCTCTATTAATATTTAAAGATATATTATTGGAATGAATCGGTAAATCATTATGGACAGGGAGAAACAATACTTGGATGAATAATTGTTGACTTGATATCATCTCTCCCGTGATTGGAAAAAGGCTCCAGTGACAGGATGGAACAGGATCAAACAAGATCAGCTATTATTTTCCGAGAATTTAATTACAGAATAAAAAGATTAGCGGATCTGGATAATATTCCAATGTCTCCTAGACCTGATGCAAGTCCCTCTGGTACTTCTTTGCCATCGGATAGATTAAAGCTGTTACGTAAGAGTAAGCACGTTCAGTGTAGGGAGAATAAGAAAAAAACAATATCGCTTCAAAAAAAATGGAATTAGTTCCCTAATTTTTATATGATGTATTAGTTTGTAATTTAAAATTATGAATATAACCTATGTTATCTTTCTGTAATACACTTGCTATGTTTTTTAGACGTAATTTAAATAGTTAATTATTTTGTAATTAAATAAAATAATTTCATAATGCAGACTTGTTTTCACCTTTCAGTATAAATGAATATGATTTTTATTGTTAACGTCATTGGAATCATGGAAGCTAAGGAAGCGGTCGATAATAAAATTACTTTGATGTGAACAAATACAAGTTACGGTGGTTTTTCAAGGTTCGCTTCAAAGTTTCCACACATTAATAGAATTGAAAAATATTTAGAAGGCGAGGATGCTTTTACCCTTACATAAACCTATACGAAAAAATTTCCTACACGGAAAACTATAGTCCATCTAGATGGCGTATGGCAACTAGATTTGACTGATATGATAAAATATAAATCTTACAAGAAGGTTATCAAATATTCTTTTCTGTGATGATATATATTCCAGATACTTATGGCTAAGGGTTTTAAAAGATAAAAATCAAAGACTGTTGCTGCAGCAGAAAGAAATTATAAATGAGGATGGTAGATATCCTCAAATGATATGGACTGATAAGGTTCAGAATTTTTAGGTAAAGAGTTTCAAGAATTAGTTACTGAGTATGACATAGGGTAATTACAACACATTTTCAATTAATAAGCAGTATAAGTTGAAAGAGTAAAAGAAAGTATAAAAGAAAGAATGATAAGGTATTTGAAGATGAATACATTTAAATATTTTGATATACTGCAAGACTTGGCTACTCTTTAATCGTTCTCATTATAGAACACTTAAGATACACTATAGAGAATGGTGAGACAAACATGCCTGTAGCCTATCACTCATGGGAAAATAAAAGATAATACTGGTGTTAAAGTAGGAGATTATGTGAGAGTATCCACTGATGAAAATTTCAGAAAGGGGTATGAAGCCGGTTGGTCGAGAGAAGTTTTTAAAGTAGATACCATCAGAGAATTTCCTAGAGACAGGTTAAAATTATACTATATTGAGGATTTAGATGGTGAAAAAATAAAAGGAGAATTCTATAAACAAGAAATACGAAAATACGATTTGATCCTAGGTCAGAGTATAAATAATGAAAAAAATATTAGGATCTAAAGGGAAAGGTAAAAATAAACAGTATCTTGTCAAATGGATAGGTTACCCTGTGAAGTTTAACAGTTATATAAAGGCTAGTGAGATTAAGAAACATTGATCAGTTTACATTGTGAACATGGATAGTGAAGATCATTTCTATTTAACGTTGCCGTCATTGGCTTCTATGGACTTATATCCTGAAAATAAAATATCAGATTACTAAAGATTATTGAGTCTATAAAACTCGAACGAGAAATGTACGAAGTTGGATTGTATCCGAAATGATACTGGAAATGCGCGGTGTAGAGAATACCTGAGTCACAGGCGTTTTTGTAAATATTTAGAAGTGTTTAGAATGTTAAAAACTTCCTTCTCGTAATTATTTATCTGTTCAACTTGTGGATCATATAAACTCAAAGGCTGCTGTTGAATCATGATGTGATAAGTGTTATAACCCTACCTCAGTGGTGCCAACTTTAGTCTACGCGGCAATTAGAATTTAAAAATTTTAGGCGAGCCACACATAGACGACCACTAATAGTCATTATTATATAATAGTTATATATATATATATATATATATATATATATATTATATATATATATATATTATATATATATATATAATATATATATATATATATATATATATATATATATATAGTCATATATTATATATATATATATATATAATACGTTTCACATTCAGGGCAGGGCTCTTTTCCAATGGAGGGGGTAAAACATAAAAAAAAGAAAAAAACAAAAAGGAAAGTAAATTCACCCAGTCCCTTGTCTAACGCAATTCCATCAGGTGGGCGCAGAAGCGAGACTTAAAGAGAGGAAGATTGAATACTGCAGGAAAAAAATGGAGAAAAATTAGTTCAACAAAACAGATGTGACTGGAAAGAAGGAGGACCACAACGAGATAAACTTGGTTTCATTGATTTCCAATTCTACGTGAGAGTAAGGCACTCTTGTTTTAGGAGGCGACGCGTGGTTGAGGAATGGAAAGGTCATTGTCTCGAACACTGCGGTTGTAATCCTATAGAAAAAGGAGATTTGGATCAAATATTTTGCAGAGAAAGAGGGTAGGGGTCAGAAGTATTGGACGGTTTATTAGTCTCTTAGCTAACCTCAACACTATCCAAAAGGAGGTTGGAACCGGATCCACAAATGTGATAATGTATTCCATACAGGGGCGGAATAAGACTCTTATATAACTTGAGTAATTTTGGAGAGAAGAAACACGCATCTGAACAGAATTTCCAGCTTCATTGAAACCATTTTAGCAACCGATTTAATATGGGTCTCCAAGACAATTCACTTTATGTTCAGTCCAGAATATTTTATTGTTGTTACAGGTGAGAATTTAGAGCGTCGAAAGGATATGAAAGTTGGGAGGTGTTTTAGAGAGGGAGATATGAAGAGTTGAGTTTTTTAAAGTTGAATTTCACGAAATGCGGTTAAGCCACAGAAAATCTCGACACATCGGAAGAAATTGGAATCGGAAAGACTGGTAGACGAGGGACAACTCTAGACACAAACTAGGGAAACATTTGAAATGAGTGGAGGAATGGAGAGTTGGCTCAGCAGCATAAGATAAACAGCGTTAGATAGTACAGCTAAGAAGACGTTAAAGAAAAGTGGATAAAGGTGGAGAAAAACAGAACCATGAGGAAAAACAATTAACAAGAAGGAGAAGAGGTTGCTCCAGTCAAACAAGGAGATGAAAGAAAATAGTACAAGAGTAAGCAAGCGAAGGAGGGAAATTCAAGAAGGTAGTTAAGAGTAGCGATGGTGCATACCTGTCAGAAGCTTAGATATGTAAGGCGCTACACACAGACTCAATAGTCCTAAGGGCAGAAGACGATAGATCAGTGATATATATTATATATAATATATATATATATTATATATAATTATATATAGTCTTTATATATATATATAGATTATATATATATAGTTATATTATATATAATATATATATTTATATATATATTATATTATATATATAATTATATATATATATATATATTTATAGTATTATGATTTTAAACTATTTATTTTTTTAATAAACGTATAAATCTGAATACGCGAGTCGCGAGCCCATTAGAAGGTACGCGAGCACTCAATGTTGCCACTACGAGCTACGGTTGGGACACTCACTGCCTATCCGTGATGCAGTTGAGGGTTTTGATTGAGGTTGTGTTTCGACTGTTGTTGCTGTTGTTGTTGTTGTTGTGTTGTTGTTGTTTGGTTGTTGTTGTGTTGTTGTTGTTGTTGTTTGTTGTGTCGATTTTGATTGGTTGTTGTTGTTGTTGTTGATTGTTGTTGTTGTAGAGGCTGGGATCCTGTGTTATTTTTCATCTTCTCATAATCGCTGAAGGGTACAATACCTTCTTCATCATTGAGCGAGCCACTTGGTTATCAAAGGGGCTATAACGAAAAGAAAGGTAGGAACACACCTCCACCTTTCTGTAATAGCTTTTTTTATTTTTAGTTTTCTTACGTTACCAGCAAGTTTTTTTAATGATGTTTGCTATGACGACGTAGTTTACTTATGAGGGTTGTTTAAGGGAAATTTCTTTATAGCAATTTAGGCATACTTCTGCTTAACATTAGTATATAATTTTTTCATCTTCAGATCAGTTACGTCTTTCAGAAGGTTCAAGGTTTTTAAAATTTTCTATAAGAGGTAAATAATCTGCTACTAAAGCACTCATTATTCAGGATGTATAAGATGTCTCAATCTCGTTAGGGCAAGATATTTGTACGCAGCAACCTCTAGGGTGTTCTTAGGATGAAGCTCAAAGAGTAAATAACCGTGAGGTGTTGATAGTACTTCTTTATATACTTTATAGGATCTTTACGTGATAAGGAACTTTGAGATAGAGCCACAACATTGGACCTGACTCATATCCCTTCTTTTCCCGAACAACAGTAAATACTGTGTGTTTTAAAGAAACACTTCGCATATACTTTCTGATGAAAGATATTCTGCGTTTTAAAAAATACTGTGATGTTAAAATGATGAGAGTAAACTGTGAAAGTTTCTCTTTCAATTTATGCATCAAATCATCAAGAATTATAATTTTATGCCCTGGTACATTGAAGAGCTTTTTATGTCATATAACCTTGGTGAATATTCGATTACATTTTAGTAATGGTTAAACTTTTTTGGTAAACACACTGTAGCCCAATGAATTTTAACCAGGTTGTTGCTCGAAATTCGACCTCTTTTAAAGATGTTTAATTACAGAAAGGTTTCCCGCACCAAGTAGGACGTAAAAGACATTAGCAGGAGCGCGGAACATAAATTTACCAACGTCATTCTAGATTGATACTGAAACTATGAATAAAAAAAGGTTTGCATTTATGTTATAAATGATTCACTTGCTCAATATCAATAGATCATGGATGGGAAGGGAGATGGGGGAGGATACCTTGAATCACTGATTACTGATTTACTGTTTTAAGATGTGTAAAACTTACATTTTAATAAAAAATATGACCTTAATATCAATAGATCAATAGATGGGAGGTGGGAGAGGGGGGAGGGGGAGTGGTGGGAGGTTTGTTTGATTTACTGATTTCTTGTTTAGGGTATGTAAAACATATAACAATTTTATAAAAATATGACTTGAACATAGATAATAGATGATATGGACAGAAGGGGAGGAGGGGCTAGGAGAGGGCAGTTTTGATTTACTGATTTACTGATGCTAGGGTATGTAAAACGTAATTTTTTTTTTCTGATCGGTGTCGGGAGCGCGCTGTGGGGCGCGCGCATGCACACATTCGCGTCGGATCGTGCTGGCGGGCGCGCACTGCGGGCGCGCGTACGCGCGGTTTCTTCGCGGATTGCCTGCCAGGACGCGCCTGCGGGCGCGCACTGCATTCGATCCTGAGGTTGGGATGAAAGCAATCGACATTGCATGAGAGAGGAAAGAGAGGCTAAAACCCCATAGTGAGATTATGTCTTAAACATATTACACCAATATTTTATATATATCAATTATTTATACCGCACTGGCACTGGAAACACACTGGCTCCATTGTAAATCAAACTCTATAGATCAACTCCTTTCTCTTCTTCTATACACTATCCAAATTCATTCTCTAGTGAATCATTTAATTTTTTTTTAAGGGGTGGGGTCACCATCAGAGGGACCCAAGGGGTAGTAATCACCTTCTATGATGAGATTACGTCAGCATATAACAGACATCCAATTTTTAAAACCAATACGATACTCTAACATGTAAATATATATTATGGACTCAGAGCTGAGCCGGAGCCGGAGCCGTACCCAAAGTGCGTAAACCTGAACGAAGCGGGGCAGATCGGAGGAGATAAAATTAGATGTAGGAACCGTTAGAAGGGTTTAAATAAAAACAACTGCAGGAGTGACCTTCGGGTCACTTTTCGTGGTAATATAATCAAGCAAATCAAACAGACACAGACAAACACAGACCTTCGGTCTGTGTCTGTCGGTCAGACAGACTTCGGTCTGTCTGACGCTCCAGTGTTGATTAGGCTAATCTCACCTCGATAGGACCCGCCAAAGGGCGTAGCGCATATTAACGTCACCCTCGGGGCCCTCTATATACATCCTAGAGACTTGAGAATTTCGCTGTTTCGAGCTTAAAACCATATATAGATTATATTCTAAGTTTCAGAATATCTCTATTTCTTCATATCGAAAAGGCTGTCCATGCCCAAACTGTCCTGTACTTATAGTATATTATAATAATATATATATAATATATATATTATATATATATAGTATATATATATATAATATATATATATATATATTATAATATATATATTATATATATATTATATATAATATTAATATATATTATATATATATATATTATTATATATATATATATATATATGATATATATATTATATATTATATATATATTTATATATATAGTATATATATATATATTATATTATATATATATATTTTGCAGTATATAATTTGTCCTATATAGTGTGAGGATGTGGAAAATTTTGACATACACGGTGTGGTATATTGAAATATTATAGATACTAAATTACATATCCGCGGATGAGGATCTTTAATTTCCACATCTGAGCGCATGTTCATGCTAATCTAAATTACTTTTAAAAAGACAAATGACATTTTTAAACATTTGTGAGACTTCCCTTTAATTTGTGTCCAATAAAAATTGTTATTACATTTACCGAAACGAAGAAGAAGGTTTTAATGTTTAAACCCTATTAATGCCAAGTGATGGAACCGGTAGAGCGAAGGGTCGCAAGGCAGGGGCTAGGGATTATGGATCTTCTAGAGCCATACCCTCTCCTTAGTAGGGTTTAAAGTCTATTGAGTGCTTTTTTCTTATTTGTGCTTGCACCACCAAACAAATGTTTATTCTTACACCCATAATAGCCTGATGGGAAGTATTTTGTCTTACAGGAGGGACTGCACATGCCCTTCATTGGTAAGGTCCGCTGCTGAGGGGGGCAGGCAAGGTAGCGCCGACCAAGTAGGTTCAATTTAATTGGAAAAATTTTAATTGTTTGTTTTCCAACATTCGAGAGTATTGGTGTCAATTGATGTACTTTCTTTTTATTAAAAAATGAAGATCGACGTCTACGAAGTAATTATCGACTTCGCCTCTATCTAGCTGCGATGAAAAAAATCATTCATTCTTAGAGTAGAATCGTTAATGTTTTTTCTTTCTAATTTTTGCCATCAGCAAAAATGAGATGAAAAGTTGACTCGTTGAAAACATCTAAAGCGACAGATTTCATGTTCAGTTCACTTCTTTGCATTTCTTTGACCTAGGTAATCCCTTTTTTTATAGTTAATACTACCGCTCACGGGCAGAGCCCTATTCAAAGAAGGAGTGTATTAATTTACGTCTGAGTGATGAATTTAAACTAATGAGAGTTATTTATTAAATTGTCTTTAGAGTTCCAGTAGTATTTGCGATAATGATCCAGTCATTGTCTGTTAGCATATCTTGATTTATTTTCAGGATCGAACAATGCTTTCAAAACTAATGTGGGAGTATCCTTTTTATAGAATGCTGTGTATCGTGAATTACACCCAACTTTGGTTGTAGCTTTGTTAAATCATGCAGGCTGGTCAGCTATGCAGTGGGAATGAAATGAGTAGCAATATATTGACACTTAATTCGGTTCCTAAACCGGTCGGAGCAGCGTTGGTGACGACAATTGATATAGGTAAAACGGCTCAGCATTCCGTAATCGTCACAACATAAATTACAGGGTTCGACTTCTAAAGGTACTAATACTTTATAACCAGGCTTAAGTTATTTTGTTTACTTGAAACAATTTTGTTTGATCAGTTTAAGAGAAAATTTTTGGTGTGAAGAAATCATAATATATATATATATATATATATATATATATAATATAATATATATATATATATATATATATATATATATATATATATATATATATATATATATAATATATATATATATATATATATATATAAATTACTATATATATATATAATTAATATATATTATAGTTTATATTTATAGTTATATACTATATATATAAGTTATATATATATTTATATTATTATATATTAATTATATATATATAAATTATATATATATATATATATATATTATATTATTATTATATATATATATATTATAATTATAATATTTATCCAAAATCTCTTTTCAAAATATATTTATTATAATATTATATCTGGGGCGGCTCGTGGCCTGGTTGCAGGTTTGCACAACCACCATTTTATACAACTTGCAGTTAGTGTGCAACTATTTATTATTTTTTATTTC
Source organism: Trachelipus rathkii (assembly GCA_015478945.1). Lineage (NCBI taxonomy): Eukaryota > Metazoa > Arthropoda > Malacostraca > Isopoda > Trachelipodidae > Trachelipus > Trachelipus rathkii. The sequence goes on from JABUQX010012289.1 coordinate 62,746, forward strand.
TTCTTTAATTATTAAATTAAAAAATTAAAGAATTAAATTGCTCTATTATTATATCCCAATGATTTATTATTTAATGGAAAAAAACGTCATCAACTTTAGTTAGTCGCAAATGTCAAAACAACATGATGGTTGCAGACTTTACAACACATAGCCCTATAATTTTTTAGGAGAAAAAATGTGTGTGAAAATATGACCGGCGTGGACGCTTGTATACCTCAACTTGCGGTTGCATACAAGAAAACGCTTTGTTTTCAGTACAGAAATTCAATTTGTGAATAACGAACAATTTGGAAAATTGATCCATGTTCAAATATTAACGTCTCAGCGAACGAACGAAAATGTATTTGTTTGCGGTTTGTCATCTCTTGCTTTATTAGTATTTAATTCTTTCTCTCTCTCTCCTCGATCGTCCATCTCGTTCTCGTACTTCTCTCTCTCTCTATATATATATATATATTTAATTATATTATATATATATATAGTAGTATATATATATTATTTATATATATATTTAGTTATATATATATATATTATATTATATATTATATATTAATATATTATTTATCTATTATTTTATGTATATTATATATATATATTATATATAGGATCTACCGCGTCCCCTCCCTTAACCCTCTCCCCTAACCCCTCCCTCTTCTTCTTCTTATATTTATTCTTTCCAGAATATTTTGGCCTTCTGTTTCAAAATTTTCTGTCCACTTTTTTACACCATTCATTATTTGCATTTCTCTTCGCCCTCTCCACCCCCCTCTTTGCTTCCACTCTAACCCCTCTATATTCCTCCCAGTTTCTATATATATATATATATATATATATATATATAGTATATATATATATATATATTATATATATATATATATATATATATATATATATATAATATAATTTATTACATTTCTTCCTTTATATATATATATATATATTATATATATGATATATATATATATAATTTATTATACTGGTTTGTTATATATGTCATTACATTTATGTTATTATAGTAAAAAAAAAATAACTTTACAACTTTATATTTTCACGAAATGTCTCTCGAGAAATGGTTACATGGCTCATAAACAGGAATAGTAAATCTCTATCGGCAGAAATCTGTAATGGATAATTATTTTAATCTAGCCACTGTTGAAAAAAAGAGCCAAGGAGGGGCCAACATGTGTCCCCCACCAACGAATATGGTAAAGGTAAAATG
>JABUQX010012290.1:2500-7500 GCA_015478945.1 Trachelipus rathkii
TTCTGATCTGGACTAAGGTTTCTGCACTATTTAAAAATTGTTCAGCACGTCTTCTATCAATAAATTTTTCAAAAAAAAAAAAATATTTTTCGAAAAAAATCATACTCCGGCTCCGATTTCGACCCCGACTCCGAATCCGGATCTGATTAAGGATTTTGCACTATTTGAAAATTGTTCAGCAAGTCTTCTAGGAATAAATTTTTCATCTTAAGAAAATTATCCTTGAAAAAAAATTTATACCTGGATCCGGCTCCGAAATCTGGGAATCCGGATCAGGATCCGATCCGACTAAGTTTCTGCACTATTTGAAAATTGTTCAGGACGTTTTCTGGCATTAAATTTTTCACCTCTAAAAAAAATATTTTTGAAAAAAATTATTACCAGGCTCCGACTCCGGCTCCGGCTCCGGACTCCACCTCCGGCTTCTGCTCCGGCTCCGACTTCACTTTCGGCTCCGGATCTGACTAAGGTTTCTGAACTATTTGAAAATTGTTCAGTACGTCTTCTGGCAATAAATTTTTCACCTAAAAAATATTTTAAAAAAAAATTCAATTACCCAGATCCGGCCTCCGGCTCCGCGCTCCGGCTTCGGCTCCAGCTCCGACTGCTGGCTTCGGCTCCGGATCCGACTAAGGTTTCTGAACTATTTGAAAATTGTTCAGCACTTCTTCTATCAATAAAATTTTCACCTAAAAAAAATATTTTTCGAAAAAAATCATACTCTGGCTCCGTCTCCATCTCCGACTTTGAATCCGGCTCCGGCTCCGACTCCGAATCCGGAGTCGACTAAGGGTTCTGCACTATTTGTAAATTGTTCAGCAATCTTCTGGCAAATAAATTTTTCATCTAAGAAAATTATTTCTTGAAAAAATTTATACCCAGGATCCGTCTCCGAATCTGGATCCGGATTCGGATCCGAATCCGGATCCGGACCCGACTAAGGTTTCTGCACTATTTGAAAATTGTTCAGTACGTCTTCTGGCAATAAATTTTTCATCTAAAAATTATTCTTCGGAAAAAAATTACTATTGCACCGGCTCTGACTCTGGCTCCGACTTCGACTTCGACTCCGGCTTCGACTCCGGATCCGGATGCGACTAAGTAACATGCACTATTTGAAACCTGTTAACCACGTCTTCTGGCAACAAATTTTTCATCTAAAAAAAATTTTCTTGAAAAAAATTTATACCCAGAATCCGGCTCCCGCTCCGGATCCGGATCCAACTAAGGTTTCTGCACTATTTGAAAATTGTTCAGCACTTCTTCTGGCAATAAATTTTTCACCTAAAAAAATATTTTTTCGAAAAAAAAATCAAACTACGGCACCGGCTCTGACTCCGGCTCCGGCTCCGACTTCGACTCCGGCTCCGGCTCTGACTCCGGATCCGACTAAGGATTCTGCACTATTTGAAAATTGTTCAGTACGTCTTCTGGCATTAAATTTTTCACCTAAAAAAATATTTTTTGAAAAAAATTCATACCCAGGCTCCGGCTCCGGCTCCGGATCCAACTCCAGCTCCGGCTCCTGCTCCAGCTCCGAATTCACCTTCGGCTCCAGATTCGACTAAGGTTTCTGCACTATTTGAAAATTGTTCAGTACGTCTTCTGGCATTAAATTTTTCACCTAAAAATATATTTTTTGAAAAAAAATCATACCCAGGATACGGCTCCGGCTCCGGCTCCGGCTCCATTTATTTGACTGAGTAAAATCCGAAGAATGAGTTAGAGGTTGAGAATATGAAAAAAAAATTATAGATTTTCTATAATTATAAATAAAACATTTTTTGATCCTGAACTGGAATTGAAATTTTTTAGTTCGACACCTCTCTAAATAAATTTCTGTATCTAAAAAACCATTTAGAATTTTTAAAAAATAATTAGACGGAGATGTTCAGGAGGAATTTTTCTACTAATTTAGATAATTAAAAAAAAAATGTGAAAATTTTTATTTTGCTTTCAAAAAGTAAGGGGTCTAGTTTTGAAGTCTTCCCTTAAGTTCTTAAAATATTTATAAAAGATTATTCAAACAAAAAATTAAACATTATTATTATTATTAGTGATTTCAATGCTTGGAACAACTTACGTTTGTGTAATTTTTTTTCCTTACTCAACACAAACAAATAATAATAATAATAATAAAATAATAATAATAATAATAAATAATAATAATAATAATAATAAGATAAATAATAATAAAATAATAATAATAATAATAAATAATAATAATAATAATAATAATAATAATAATAATAATAATAATAATAATAATAATAATAATAATAATAATAATAATAATAATAATTAATTAATAATAATAATAATAATAATAAAATTAAAATTAATAATTAATAATAATAATAATAATAATAATAATAATAAATAATAAATTAATAATTAATAATAATAATAATAATAATAATAATAATAATAAAAAATTAATAATAATAATAAATAAAATAATAATAATAAAATAATAATAATAATAATAAAGGGTGATAATGTCTAACTACTAACCTTTTAAAACCAGTTATTTCTTCTTCTTCTTCTTTATCTACCCTTTTTTCCCCAAGACTGGGAGTAAGGTGCGCTACAAGCATCGGAAAAGAAAAGCAGTAGGAGAACATGAAAAAACGTCGAAAAGAAAGCCCAGCCTTACCGCCCCCTCTGTATCATTAATTAGTAAGAACTCGTCGCAATCAGGAAAATCCACCCTAGAGCTTCAAGGAACCGCGAACGGATCCACACTATGGTAAAGTCGTCAATGTAGGGTTCATACCCCTGGCCCAAGTGGGCCACAAGCCATATCCCCTTACAAACACCTCGCCATTCTTCTCCTATCATTGCACCTTTCTTTCTCGGCTCTGCCAAACTCGCATCGCATTTCTCTCCTGCAAACATCCCTTTACTGACTCAATTCCACTTTTTCCGCGTCTTTCAACCGGTCGGTTCCCAACACACTCACCACTATAACATCCGCTTAAAACAACCGATTACCATCATCCATTCACATGACCAAAACAACTCAACATTACTTCATTTATTCTCTCGTTTACCCCTTTCTTCACACCACACAACTCTCTAATATGTTCATTCCTCATTTTATCAATTCTTCTCACACCTAGCACGCCCCTAAGATTGTCCATCTGAACACATTGAACTTAGATCTATACTTCTTATTCCAGACCATAAGTCTCGCTACTATACAAGAACACAAGCTAACAACATTACCTCATTGCAAGACCCAGCGCACTTCCAGCAAGTCCTTTTACATTCACCAACGATTAATTGCCACATGCCACCTTCCTACCATTCCCAACTTTTCTACTACACAACTCTGCATCTTCCGTTCCCTTCTCATCCAAACAACATACCCCAAATATTTAAACTCAGACCACTTGTTCCAGCTGCTCACCATCTAACATAACTTCACACTGAGGGCTATCCTCACTCACAACCAGTTATTTATACAGTAAAATTACGGAGAAAACCATTCGCAAAACTATTAGTAATTAAATTGGTTTTAAATAATAGAAACAAATGTAAACTAGTAAAATAATATATCATTTTGTAAATTAATAAAAAAAAGAAAATCATTTGCTCATTTTGATTACTGTTTTTGGAAAAAGAACAACTAGTTCGTTTCTTGCATTTACATCTCTACGCGCCCATATATTATATATAAATAATATAATATATATATATACACATATATATCTCTATATATATATATATATATATATATATATATATATATATATATATATATATATATATATATATATATACTATATATATATATATATATATATAATATATATATAATATATATTATATATATAATATATATATATATATATATATATATATATATATATATATATATACTATATTATATATATATATATATATATATATATAATATATATATATATATAATATATATTATATATTTACAGGTGGCGGCAGAACCAATTGAGCAGTTTTGGGTACACTGCTGGGGGGGTGAGTAGGGGGAGGCAGATGCTCGCGGTTCTCGTTTTCTTCCACCGATTAAATGTCGCAACATGGTGTGGTCCTGCCGACGTGCACCGCTGGCTTTGCCGTGCGGAGCTTTATGAAAGCAAAACAATTCGTCGTGATCGCGACAAAAGAGCTTTTCGGCGACGATTCAATATTCCGTGTAACAATCCCGTTCCTCAGGCGAACACAATTCGGTCCTGGGTTAGACAATAAGAGTCAACTGGTAGTACACTACGAACAGATACACATGGCCGATGCAGATCCATCAGAACACCAGAAAATGTGGAGCAAGTAAGAGCATCGGTAGTGCAGTCGCATCGACGTTCTGCCAGACGGCATGCTGTTGCTTTGGAAATATCCGACCGCAGTTTGAGAAGGATTCTGCATATGGATTTACATTTCCATCCATATAAAATAATGATGGCTCAGGAATTGAAGCAAACAGATTATGTAAACCGCCGAGATCTGTGTGCGCAAATGCTTGCACAGATCCCTCCCGAGTCAGCCTTCTTCAGTAGCGACGAGGCACATTTTTACCTGTGTAGGGCTGTCAAAAATCGAAATTTTCGCTACTGGGCATTAAATAACCTCCAAGTTATCCAGGAAAGGCCACTACATTTCCCTAAACTAACGGTATGGTGTGCCGTATCATGGTTTGGTGTTATAGGCCCATACTTCTTTGAGGAGGAAGGAGTGACTGTGACCATAAATTCCGAACGTTATGTCACCATGCTGAACACTTTCGTGCATCCAAAAATGGAAGAGATTGTTGAGGATTTTGGGTTGGGAGACTTGTGGTTCCAACAAGATGGGGCTACAGCTCACACAGCCAGAAACTCACTCACTGTTTTGGGAAGAATGTTTCCCGGATTTCTGGTCTCTCTAAGGGGTGATGTAGGGTGGCCAGCAACTGTCATCTATTTCAAGCATTTTGCGATTACTTTCTGTGAGGGATATCTTGACAAAGGAAAGGTGCTTTA
>JABUQX010012290.1:12500-15000 GCA_015478945.1 Trachelipus rathkii
GATTGCAAGCAGCAGAAGAAAATGTGTTCAGAAAAGGCAATTTATTTAAAAACATCAATTGTCAGCAAAACACTGTTGCTCGAAAGTAGATGATATTGCAGAAATTATATTAATTTCAATTGTCTGACAAAAATCGACACTTAGGAGTTGGTTCTCTTTGGCCCCTGAGAGTCAACAGATGTTTCAGATAACTGCTCAGGAGTACTTTTTATTCGAGGATAGATAAAAATTATGAAGTGTATGAAGTGCTTTTTGGACGTCATAGCATTCACGGGCACGACCACTGGAAAGATATTTTTAAAAGGAGTTGAAAATACTGTTCAGAAAAACCAATCTTCAATGAAACTTGAAGTGCTATCACTATGATGTGGCAAAAACATGTGCTGAAAAAATAAAGGTGTCTGCTCTCGTATCAAAGGCCGTACAAAATGACGGTGGTTCAAAACCATTAATCATACATTGCATCATTCAACAACAATCTTTGGCGGAAAATGCGTTTGGGATATGCTCAGAAAGTTTAAAACCAGTCATGTACAGCTGTTAAATTATATTCAGATCACATGCGCTCAATCAGCGTCAAGTCCACGAGTTTATTGAAGAGATGGAGAAAATGACACCATATTAAATACTGCATTTAAGCTGGCTTAGCTGCGGAAAAAGTTCTAAAGCAATTTTTTGAGCTCCTAACAATTATCGAAATTTTTCTTGAATGAAATTGGAATCGCTCCTCTGGCAGAGTTACCAAAACAATGATGTGGTATGGAAGTTTAATCATTCTATACAGATTTAACTAAAACATATGAATGACCTTAATTTAAAATAACAAGGAGAAAACCAGCTTTTACCTGATTTTATACCAAACCATATTAAAGTCCTGCTCGACAAATAATTGTTTTGTTTTCAATATCAATGAAACATAAAATGTTCGCGCATTTAATACTGACAAAAATTCAGTCAGCAAAACTGAGACTTCATTTTCGGTAAATTGTGCGCAATGAAGCTTTGGGTGCTTAAAAATTAATTTTTAAAATTTAAAATTACAACCAGAGTTGAAATGAATAATAGCCTTCTTTTGCTATTTAAAATTAATAATGCTCTTTTGAATGTTCACCTGGCAATTGACTAACATGCTCCAGAGTTGCTACTATTGGTATAAGCATTTCCTTAAAAAGTAGTACAACTTTATGATATTTATGCTTTATGCACCATCTTGTTTGACAGAATATTTTCATTCTCGTATTCTCACAATCACATTTTTAAATCTTTAATTTTTGCTCTAAAACGGAGGTCCGCTTTGCACTGGCTTGAAAAAATGCATATGTCTCTAATATTACTACCATCGCATTTCTTAAAGCCTGAACATTAAATGTATCAGAGATGCACAAATTTAAGCAATGGCTTATACACAGTGTCCTCTAAGATTGGCTAAATGGAGCCCGAGTTTCATGAGCTTTTCCTGCGGCACTCTCGCTAAGCCTTGACCAGTGACATCATGAAAAAGCTCAAATGAAATAAAGTTCTCTGCTATAGCGAAAGGCTTGGTTTTTGTAAAATATCTGAGGCAGAATGAAAACTGTTCCACTTAGAACATATCATTAATGTCAACAGGGCCATAAATGACTTACTTTCTCTCAGTTTGATCTTCAACTGTCAGTCTGTCACTGATGATTCTATTACAGGATCAGAGCACTCCAAAGGACCAGAAGATTGACTAAGGGAGATTGATGGATCATCTACACTCTGCAAGCTATCACTTGAACGATCTAACTCTAATGCACTTAAATGTCCATTTGATTTTTCAAGCGATCTTCAAAATATGTCTAAACGTGGAACTTTCCCAAGCAGTTTTTCTTTTTTCTTTTTTCTTTTGCCAAAACTCCATTAAGTCGCCATATTTTATCCATTGTACATGTTGGATTAGAAACCGTAATATAACCTTTAAAAGAGAGGTTTGCGCCTAAATTACTGCTACACTACCTACACAGAAGTAATTCGAAAACAAAACTCTTCCCAAAACAAGCTGTAGATTTTGGCTCTTGGCAACTTCTCGCTCTTTCTCGTTTGCAAATGTTGCTATATTTCAGGGCTGCGGAGTCGTAAAATAAATTTTTCGACTCCGACTCCGACTCCGACTCCGACTCCGACTCCTTAAATTCAAATTTGGATTTTCGACTCCGACTCCGACTCCGACTCCACTTAAACAAAAAATTTCGACTCCGACTCCGACTCCGACTCCGACTCCGACTCCGACTCCACTAAACAAAAAATCTTTCGACTCCGACTCCGACTCCCCTCCGACCCGACTCCGACTCCGGCAGTCAAATTCAAAACTTCGACTCTGACTCAGCTTAGTGCTTACAAAGTTACAATAAAACCTTTTTTTGTTTCAACTATTTTTTTCGCATGCTTTTGAGAATAAAAAAATATACCACTTTTTCAATTGTCTATATCTAATCTCAAATGCTATACGGTAAAAATACCGTAAGACTAGGGTGTATCA